>VZTV01118942.1:16676-30899 GCA_013400875.1 Anhinga rufa | reverse complement strand
CACATTATTCCAACCACTTTCCTGGATGGTTTTGTGTCAATTTGAAGACTGTTTGACAAGTTTCATAGAAAATGTCTAATCTTTATCCAAATCACATATATTTCCATCAGCTTTTAGACGCTTTTGCAGTTGTATAGCTCTTGAACTCTTAGCTGTTTGTGAACGATTATTGTATACGCCACTTACTCAAAAGCTTCCCAGTTATACTGACAAACATACACAGAACACGGCTGTTCAGAGAGAAGAAGGGCATATGGGATCTACTTGGTGGGCCAGAATCCTACAGTAAATGGAGACTGATTCTTAACTCAAACAAATATTGAGGTTTTCTATAGCTAATGAATTAAATAGTACTGTCCTGGGTGTTTTTAAAGGCTATACACACCTGCCATCTGAAGGGGAAAATAGATGACATTTGCTCTTTTCATGTAACCTGGGAGGTTTGCGATCCCACGGGCTCTAGGTTTGACAGTTGTAAATGCTTTAGTGCTGCTTCACTCCTTCCCTTCAGGCAATAAATCTGTTCCTGCTCTTTAGAAAAGGAAAAATCAAGGGATTGTTCTTGCTGTCATCATGAGGCTCTGACTCCAGTGTAACAACTGCAGGTTCATAGGTTGTCAAACTATCTTGCTAAAGGCTGTGAAGACAAGGAGTTTTGGCTCTGAACCTTACCAATATTCAGGGGCTAGGTTGGGTTGTGTGTCTGCTCACTCATGTGATGTCTTCAGAAGCTAATCAGTTCCAGCAACTATACCTGAAAAGTGGTAAAATCAAAGCAATGGCTAAAGTTGAAGATTTATGTATTTTCCATGCAAGTCAGCTTACCTGGACTCTCAAAAACCCGGACTAATTTCACAGTGAAGCAAAACTTCAGCTGTAATAATCTCCTGTAATAGAAATGTAGCACCAGTCCAAAGAGGTCTCTCCATAAAAAATATATTTCTGCTACTGAACTTATAGAAGTATGTCCTCTGTTAGCAAGATTTTTGCCACCCAGTTGACAATTCAGTTCTATGCGCTAGAGGACAGTAGGAATCTAATCAGTTAACATTACCATAAGACTAGGATTTAACAAACAGTCATTGTAACAAGTGAGATGGGCTGATGTTTAAATAGCAATAGATATTTGGATGAATATTAGAGGATTTTTAGCCATGGATCCAAACTCCTGAGCTAAATAAAAATGCTAGTGATATTTGTGCAATAATTCTGAGGAATTACACTGTGTGTATTTAGTTTGTGATAAAGCTTAACCTGTAGGATCTCCTCCCACAGAAGTACAAGAGCCTTGTTTATCATAAAAAAAGTTGACTTGCTTGACCTGTTCTCACTGGTTCTGGTCTTCTATCTTGGCATGCCTCATCCAAAGCCCAAAGAATTACAGGTTGAGGATCATCCTTGAGGCTGGTCCAAGAGGCTGGTCAAGTAGGAGTGCTGCAGAATCACAAAGCCTCACTGAAGTTTCTATCGCTGAGCATCTGTAGGAACAGTTAAACTAAATCTGTCAGAAATCATAGCATAGTTGTGCTTTGGAGCAGACTGAGAGATAGCTGGCTTCTCAAGGTTCTTTCTAGTTTTTTTCTATTATTCTAAAGACAGGATCACAGAAAACAGAGCTAGAAAAACCTTGGTATGGCATAATTGTGGTTAGCAGCTCCAATTTCCCATTTAACAGAAACACGGTTTTCAAGTAGACTTGCGTTGTGTGGCACATAGCCGTCCTGTCTTTAAAGAAAATTTCCTATAATTGTGTATTTATGCTACGCTGTGAGTGTGTGTTCACCCATAACCTTGGAGCTGGAGATACTGTTTGCTGTACCCTGAGGTGAAGCATATATCATCTGTGTCCTTGCAGTGAGGGCATGCGCCCTCAACCCCTTTTCCCTCTGAGAGCTGAAATTCCCTGTTTATCTCCAAATAACAATTTTTCTACTCAGACCCCGTTAATACATGCTAACCTTAGTGTAAACAGTTTTTCATAGATAAATTCCCTCAGGAAAACTTTCTGCTTGATGTTTGTCGAGTTACTTAGCTGTAATCATGCAGAATTCTCTGGGTTTCTAGCCGTGTGCCTCCTGCAGAGGTGTTCTGCCTGCTAATGATAGGCACTCAAGCTGTTCATTCTGTTTAGGCAAGGGCACTTGAAGGACAGCTCTCTACTTCTACCATTTCTTCCTATCTTGTACAAGAAAAACTGCAGAACTTTTGCAAAATGACACAGTCCCTTTGCTTAGTAAACCTTCCTCGGAAAATATATGGACATTGCTATCAAGGATGAGCCATTTGTTTCTGTGGTTTTTAAGAGGTTGCTATAGGGAGAGATTTCCATCCTTTTCTGAGACAAGCTGTAAAACAGTAAGCAAAAGACTAACTGATACCAAAAATGAAAGTTTTCTGTCCTCAAAATGCAGATTCATTACAAAAAACACCAGGCAGATCTTTAAGAGTGAATTTGGAGTATCCAGTGAAAATAACTGTTCACCTAGTTCTAGGCAAAGCTGTCTCCTTCAGATTATCTGCTCCTTTTTATAGGCATCAGGCTTATTTAGCAGGGTTTTTTGAGAAAGCCCTGTTGCAGGCATAGAAAAGGTTGCTACAGTCTTTGCTGTGCCACTATGAAGCATTGCACTACACTTCTGCCTTCTCCAAGGCAGGCACCAGCCGTGTAAATCCCAGTTCCAGTGCAAATCCCTTTGCTACCTGAAACGGCAGCTGCCCTGTGGGTAACTGGCACTGAATCATATCTACACGTTCATTTGAAGGGGAAAAGACTTGCATCTATGCCAGCTGGTTTTTGAGACATGGATACACATATTCTACGCTGCCCCCGTCTACCTGTGCCTTTCAAGCAGTCATCTGCAATATCCCTCCTTTCTTGGAGGAATTCGGGGAGGATATGAACAGTTGCCCCCCTGTGCCTTCTGCAAAGAGTGCAAGTACGTGTTATATCCCTCTGCTAGACAAGCAGTTCATCTGAGGTGCTTGGGAATGCATATTCCGATAGTGGACTATATTTATACATAATATATCTTGAACAAGAAAAGGTAATGAATCACTTTACCAGCTGTATGCACGCAATTAATAAAGCATTAATAATACGGGGATGGTGGCCCCTGTGTTAACGTTGCCTGCCGGCTAATTTCCTATAAATAAGCTTCTCCTCAAATTTCACTCATTTCTTTGCCAACGCTCGGAATACAAAATCATTTATCCTGCAATGGTGATTCTGTCTCCCTGTTCATCTAGTGTGTTGTTTCCTTTAGCAGCAAACTCGGGGCCATGTTAGAGGCTTCAAAACATGCGGTGTGCTTCAGTGATCCAAACCCCGTAATATCTTCTCTTTGCAGGGTTGTACACAGTGAAACAAAGTCAGCGCAAAGAATAGAGGAAAGTTTGCAGAAACTGGAGGCACAGGTAATGCAAAGAGGAAAATGAGCAAATAGCCTCTGGCACCTTCAGACTCGGCTATCTGGATCCTAAGATTTCTGTAGCATGGTACGTGCCGACCGCTCGCTCTCCCTGCCTGGAGAGACAGGCCGTTCGTGTAACGGTGCAGTTTGAAGAGATTCAGATGATGCCCGATAATTTTAGCATTCATGGCAGGAGGACTGCTGTACTCCCTGCAGAGCTCTACATTCACCTGTTACTGATGTTAAATAATCATTCATTCCAGGTATAAAACACGGGGTACCAGTGGGGAAAATCTGCAGGAAAAGCCAGCGAGGTGAGTACGTTTGGGTATTAAACATGTCTGAGAGAGATTTCAAATTCTAATCATGACTTTTCCTGAAGTATTTGTTCTGCCCTATCAGCTAATACAGCAATGGTGCATGCATTAACATCCTGAAATTGAAATAGAGATCAAGGGTATAGGGTATAAATTGGTTTTAAAGCATAACGTTAAATAATCAAACCATGCTGGAGCAGCCTCTGTGACAAAATTACTTATATTTTTGGTGCTGCTTTTTAAATGTGATTATGCATTTTAATTGTTTAACTCCAGTCTATGGAATAGTTTCAAAGATGTTTTAAAATAACTTGTGGCATGAAAAGCCTCCTGATTTTTAAATACGCCTCAAGTCCAATAAATCTGTTTTTAATTTTGTGCGATGTGTGAAACAGTGATTTTGTTCAGTGCTTTCAGGGGGGTGGAGCAGGATTTCCTAAAACACTCTGGATCAATGAGGCTACAAATGTGTAAAGGCGGTAGAAATTTCCATTCTGTTTGTTGTCTTGTATCACTGGAAGAGAACACAGAGCTCCTATAAATTTTGCCATGTATGGAAGAACGGGGCACTTCTGTTAGTCCGAGCCTTAGAAGGAACAGCACTGGGACATAAAGGGCCTCCAGATAAAGATGCAAAGGTGACTGGTTTGTCTTGCTCTGCTCCTTCAGCCATTCATCTTGTCGTTATCTCCACGAAGCAGAACCCTATCCCCAGTTCCAGGTGGCCCAACCGAATGCAGAACCAATTACGAACCTCAGTGACTGTGCTTCAGCAGTGTCCATATCCCCTCCCATGAACACGAGGCAGGAGAGGGTTAATCTGGAAACCCATCTCACAAACTCAATAATGTGTGAAAACTGAGATTTAAATCTGCACTTTATTTGGTTTTGCTCCTCACTATTCAGAGAGCAGAAAATCATAATTTATAGTGCCAATTGTCAGTATTTATAACCAAATCCTTGCTTAAAACACTGGAAAGATGATTAAAAAAAATAAATGGCAGATGGTGTCATTCTGCTAAATATTGTTTACTGTTGCCTGTTGTTTCAGAAGTACTCAAAATGGAATTTAAACAAGAGCTTTATTGTGCAAGCGACAGACCTTTCCTTCAAGGGCTTCAGTTTACTACATTTCTTGCCAATGAGTGACGCTAATAATCTAACCCGTCGATCACACTGAAACCCAAAGAGGGTCTTCAGTGGAGATGTAGGGGAGGAAGGCCTTGATCATGTCTGGGATCTCTGTGCAGCAGTTAAACCTTCATGGTCGTATTCACTTCCACATTGCTCAGCAGTTAAGTCTTAAACCGCTGCCTTGATTTTTATTTAAAAGTTGTTCTGCCCTGAGAGAAAAACAATGTTAATGTGAAGACCTTGTATAAAAAGAAAATTAAGAACATTTAAAACCAGATTATCAAAGGTACCCCAATCATCTCCTCCATTGCCACCTGTAACACTCAAAGAACTGAAGAGCTCTTGCTTATGGATTCTGGACTGGTTCTGAATACATTTTTTATTAAAACGTTCAGTTAAAACAGTGAGAATTGGGGCTACTCATGGAGAAGAGCACAATTCCGTACCTTCTCATACGACAGGGTAACACTAATAATTTGGAAAAAGGACTTGCAAAGAATTTCCAGAGCAGCGAATCCTGTTCGAGGATCTACAGTTAATTTTCTTTTAAGATGCACCCAATTCTCAGTTGCATGGTACACTTGTCGAATTTATTAAAATGACACATCTATTTGTAACCCTCTGATAAGAACCTGATTAAATTTTTTGCCTGACTTGTTGGAGATCCCAGTGGTGTCCCTTCTAATAAATGTCAATTGCATTTGTCATTAATTTTAACATTTGCAGTCCCATTAATTTTTTAAGAAGATTTGGTCTGATGTATAATATATTTTGTGTGTCAATAGCAGGAGGGCTGGCCTCACTGAAAAAAGTGTAAGGTTTTAGGTTGCTTTTCCCCCTTCTATCACATTAACATTCATTAACAATCACTCTTTCAGTTGTTGGAACTAGGTATTTTTTTAAAAGATAATAACATGACTGAGGTCCTGTACTTGTGTTTCTCAGCATGAATTTAGGCAAGCGAGCACTCAGGTTGTTTTACCTTTGGTCACCAGTCATGTGAATTAAAAATGTACTGCTCTGTAGAGGCAGGATGAAATTCATGTAGTTTTTCCTAAAAGGTCTGGTGACGAGCCTTGAAGAGTCTTCTTTCTGGTACTTCATGGGTGAGCAAAATCCTTGCAGAATCTATCTGTTTGCAGAGATCAATGACATTTGCACTTTGGGGCCTTAGATATTTAACTATTGCAGTGCTCTTTGATTTTTTCTTGTTGCCTTCTAGCTCTAAAGAATACTTTTTAGCACGAACACGTTTTGAAGAGAGGATTTGGCTGAGGTTCAGCCTCTTACAGTCTAACTGAATTGGGCACCTGTTGCATGATACAAAACTTCTCCTGTTTTATAGCAGTTGGCAAACAAAGTTAATTGCTGTTCTGATGTTGAGCAGCCTCTTGGGAAGCTAATGAACCCTCCTTCGTTATTGCCACTAGGATGTGTCCGATGTCCGAGCTCAGACCGTGGTGGACGTTTCACCACACACAGTCTTCACACGTGGGGGCTTAAATGCCTCGAATCTAGGAGCTAACCTCATGTCTTACAGTTGGTCTCTTTTTCCTCTGGGTTATCAGTTGCTTTAATTTTCCCAAACTACGCAATGCCTGTCCTAGACATCCTTGGCCTCCTGACTTCTCAAAGCGCATGTAAAAACAACCAACCAAACAAAAACCTCCTGGAAACCTTCTTGTGTTGCTCCTAAGGAGCGGATATCTCTATGCCAGTGGATAGAGAACAGCTGAATTCAGTGATTTCCTCCAGTGTGGTAGTGCAGGTTAAAATGCAAAAAGCTTCCCTAATATGCTTTAAAGAGGCAGGGATCTGAGCTTCGAAACCAAGCACATCTGCAACAGAAATAAGTGAAATATTTATTAGAGCTGCGGGGGAATCAGAAACTTTTATCCATTGGGAAATCCATATTCTTAGAGAAGGAGGAACTGGACTGAGGAGGAATGTTGTAAGTAAAATCTGAGGTGCCCTGCGAGTGGGTTACTCTGAGCCCAAGCAACTGGAAGCATCAGCTGGCAGAACACCAGGCAGGTCTGTCAGTAATCCACCTCGCCTGAGCTGGTGAGATGCCAAGAGACAGCATTTGGGCAAACATTTCTGCACTTGGCACCTACACACAGCAGAACGCTCTGCTGCATCAAAGTTCAGGGTACCTTTTGCTGAAGACAAGCAGACTATGCAGCACGTGCTTTTTTTCTGATTTAAACTTTTAAGAGAATTCAGATGTGAAGGCGCAGATCCTTATTTCGCAAGTACACCTGCCTGCCTACCTGTTTTGGGAGGCAGGCAAGTGCTACATAGTCTGTCTCAAGTGTTTTTTGCTTAAAAAAGAATTAAATCTAAGGCCTGGCTCAGCCACTGATCTGCTGTGAAGCCTTAAGTAATTTGTCTCATCTCTTCTGCCTCCACTTTTCAAGTAGCTCCTTGCCTGTTTTCTCAATTTTGCCCTTAAAAGGATAGATTATTTTGCTGTATTTTCTATACCTGTACAGGGGCTTGCACAAAAGGGTCATGGGCTTTCCATCCAGGTTTGTCATATTAACACCGATGAATCTGAGGCTTGAGAAACACTTAACTCCATCGCTTCTCCAGCTGCTCTTTTCGAGCAGGATTTAATCTCTTGAGCAAGGATTGTATAATTCTGCAGCTTTGTAAACCAAAGAGAATTTTACGTATGTAAATACTACAAGAGCTTCCTAAATAAAAATGTCAGGTCTGTAGCAAAAAGGCATAAAAGAACACTTGCTATTAATACATGTGCATTTTTTCGGAGAGACAATACCTGTTTAACCATTCCTATCTTGGAGTGCTCCTATGATGTAAAGCCTCTATTCCCATGTTTTTATTTTCCTAATGACCTGGTTTCATTAACTCTACATCGAAGTCGGAAAAAAAATATCAGCGAGCATCAGGTCTTTTCAAAACATGGTAAGGCTTAAAGCTCAGGAAGGGATTTGTGTATCCTATTCATTTTCTTAATTGTAAACAAAGCTTCAGTGCCTTGTGTAATAACCACATTTCAAAACAGCATGTGGCTCATTAAAGTCCTGACATCCGAACCTGTACGTTAAAGGCAACCAAATCATTAATCTGAGCAGTGTTCCTTCTATTAGTGAGAGCGTGCCCACTAGAAGGCAGTATCTGCTAGAGAGTTATAATCTCGAGGAAAAGTAAAAAGCTTCATTAAATAACTCCATGCGAATAACCCCAGAAAAACCACAGCTAGACGCAATTTTAGAGAGGATGGACAGTGCCTCTGGCCTTGGTTACAGGTGTTTCACAGCAAAACCACACAGAACCAGAACTATTTTATTTCTGAAGGCACAAATCAAATGTATTTACAGTAGGAAAGAATGCATTTCATGAGCTTTCAAGTTTGGAGGAAGAACAACTGAGCGACTTCAGCACTCCCCCGGGCCCGGCAGACAGGCGGGTTAGGTCTCTTATGGACTTCCGCAGTAATCTCAGGCAACCCAGTCCCCCGTGCCTCATTCAGCTAAGGAAAGGAACCAACGGTACCTTATCAGGAGTGTCGAGGTAAGTCTAGAGGAGGCCAGATAACATGAAATTGCACAAACATTCCCTGTCTCTGCTGCCAACAATGGACTATGAGAACTGCAAGATGAAGTCCAAGCAATTTCTCACGAGCTCCGTCCCAAAGCAGGCAGCAGCGCCGGCAATGGCCCGTGCCACGCAGCCAGGAGGCCGGGGTTCAGCTCGGGGAAAGGAGGGCTTCGAAACTCGTGCAGGCAGCGAGAGTCTCTGGCCTATAACCAGCTTCATTTAGTGCATGAACCAGATAGTATTAGCCGAAGGGCTGGCTACGTGCAGTCTTATTTACCGTACGTTGTCTTTAGGGCAGAGATTAAACGAAAAATCCTCTTAAGGAAACTATAATTCTGGATCACTTATCAGCGGGCCTAAGCGTTTCAAAACATGGATTTATTATAACACTGTTCCTCTGTACTGAGAGAGAATCATTGCTGCTAGAAAGATCAGCGTATAAGGCACCAGACAAGATGAGACAGGAGCTTCAAATTTATTTCTGTTGCCTGGTGTAGAACATACAGGCCACTGGCCAGGTTTCAGCTGGGATGGAGTTAATTTCCTTCGTAGTAGCTGGTACAGGGCTGTGGTTTGGATTTGTGCTGGAGACAGTGGAGATGATGCGGAGATGTTTTAGTTGTTGCTCAGTAGCGCTTACACCAGTCAAGGACTTTGTTAGCTTCCCGTGCTGTGCTGGGGGCACAAGAAGCCGGGAGGAGAGGGGACATGGCCGGGACAGTGACCCCAGCTGACCCCAGGGATGTCCCACACCATATGATCTCATGCTCGGTGTATAGAGCTGGGGGGAGAAGGAGGAAGGGGGGGACGTTGGGAGTGATGGCGTTTGTCTTCCCAAGTCACCGTTACACGTGATGGAGCCCTGCTTTCCTGGAGACGGCTGAGCACCTGCCTGCCCATGGGGAGCAGTGAATGAATGCCTTGGTTTGCTCTGCTTGCACACACAGCTTTGCTTTCCCTGTTAAACTGCCTTTATCTCAGCCCACGAGTTTCCTCACTTTTCCGATCCTCTCCCCCGTCCCACCAGGGGGGTGAGCGAGCGGCTGCGTGGGGCTTGGCTGCTGGCTGGGGCTAAACCATGTCACACAGCTCCTGCGATCTCCAGCCTGCAGGACCCACAGACTCGACTTGTTCTGCGTAATCCCATCCCTCATGCTCACTTACAGAAGCAGCTTTGCTCTCCCCTTACTTGCTGCTTGGGCTGGGACGGGAAAGGACGCAGGAAGCGGCAAGTTCAGGAGTGCGTTGCCCCTCTCTCTCTCTCACCTCCGAGACGGCGCCCGTTACACCCAGAGCCCTTTCCCGCCTCGCGGGTGGGCAGGAGGCAGGGCGAGCAGACCCCCGTGCTCGCTCAGGCAGGCGGAGCGCCTTGCTGCCGCAGCGCGGGTGCGCTGCCCCCCGAGTTACAGCAGGTCTGCCCTAAGGGGCACCAGCCCCTCGCTGCAAACGGGAAAACGCAGCACCCCTCACGCCTGCCTGTACAAGGAGACCGGAGCAGGGCGCATTCGGTCTGTAACTTGGTGGAAATTAACTGCCCGAGGTGATTGTGTCAACAATAAAGCCCACGTCTATGTTACCGTGGTGACAGGTAGCAGAAAATTTCTTAAAGTAGAAATTGCTTATATAGGCTTTGGCATGGAGGTAAGTAACTAAAAACGCGAGCTGCGGCCCCTGAACAAAATAGTTTGATTTAAATGAATCTATGGAACAGTTTCTTCACGTTCTAGCGAGGAAGGCACTCCCCAGTCCAGCGCGCGATCCTCAGACTTCTCCTTTGCAGGCGCTCGTCCGGCAGGTTGTGAACCAGCACACCCAGCGAAAGCAGCGCAAGCAAACCCTGGGGCGGCCGTTTCTCCCACAGGAGGAAGGCGGCCAGGAGAGAATTTGTGGCTGTGCAAGCGCCACGCAAGATGTGCGCTGCTTGCACACCTCCGTACACCTTCCGATGAATTTAGCCTACACTGTCGTTACCGAGGAAAGCCCGACTTGGCAGAGCACGAACCGCGCTCGCCCATTTACTACACCGAACCCGCCTGCATCCTGGACTGTACCGTCAGCAGCGGCTGCGCTCGTCTTTCTGTAACTCACAACTAAACGCAATCTCACATACGGTGTTACGCTTACGCTAGATTTTGCTTCGATATATACGACCTGACTATTTGTTACCACATAATAGTTTATTAGATTTTTTTAAATGACATTACAAAGAGCCTAAGGGCTGGTATTACAAGGTATATATTGATACATTTCCCGTGTTCACAAAATTCCCCTATTATTACAAGCTTTTATTACAATTTCCCCTCAGTTTTGAAAAATGACCTGTCATATTGCCTTCCTGATACACGGGGGCTACCCTGGTGGCGGTCAGAGCGCGGTCCGCATACAGCCGCTGCCTGCCACTAGGGCTTTCTTAAATTTATATCGCAAGCTGGAGGATTGTCAGTAATGCCCGACATCGGTCATTTTTCTTCACAAGCGAGACAGTACAGACTCCTCTAAGTACACTTTTCATTGCCAAAATACTCTAACGTAATCCGTTCAACTCCAGGCCCACGAGCGTGGATACGATTAGAAAAGCAAACACCTTTCTAAACCAAGTATTTTGTAGAGCTCTGGCTAGTTGGTAGTCGAAGAGAAGTAAGGCTTTACAATTCTAACCGGGTTCTCTCCCTTTCTGTCACTCAGGATCTCACAGCTCTGATAGCAACCTGTTTTGTACAACGAGCAGCCATTTAAACTGAAAGACCACGTGCAGACGCGCCCGCAATCCCACCCCTGTTCTGTCCAGTTACCACTCTTTTCATCATCATTATCGTCTAAAGGTGACGCTAAATGACACAGTCGGTTTCAAAGTAGTTTTACAGTGTTGAAAAACTGAAATCCTGCAGTGAGATTTTTCAGAGCCGATAGCTCTGACCGGCAGCGGTGGCTCAGCTGTGAACAGGTGCCTCCAACGTTCAGTACTTCTGGTTTATGTTCTAGGGACACACAGGTAACACCAGGAGTAGGAGAGACGACTTCGATGTTCAGTGTCTTACGTTTCCAAAATCACCTTACTACACTTAAGAGAAAACAACACATGGTCCTCCACTAGCGGAGTGGCTAACGCTTACAGCTAAGATTAATGCTAAGTTTCGATCTTGTGCTTCGCTCCACAAGGCTACGCAGGACACGGTAAGATTTCCATTTGGCAGGAGTCACAGGCTGCTTAGCTATCAAAAATGAAACGTCTAGAAAAAGTATAAGAGTTAAAAGTGACTTCACAAAAAAATACACCCAGTATTGAGATCCGCAAGATCTGTGTTTTAATAACACAACTAATTGATCCTCATAACAAGAATTCAAAAAGTGAAATTACAGTACACGAATCAAATATAAACTACCCTATCCCTAACTATACAATATACATTAGGAATGCAAGCTCTGTAACAATATAAAAATGCTTTTACACACAGTAGTTGCAAAAAGCTGTTCTGTAATTCCAAGGATTTGTAGAAAAAAAAAAAACCCAAAGAAGTCTTCCAGGATTCATCTTAAGTTACTGGCAACCTGTTGGAGAAAAATAATTTAAAAAAAAAGTATTACTGAGAAGAATTAAGAGAATCACGCTCGTCAGAACTTTTCATTTGGGGGTTCAGGCTAAGGGACCTGGCACTGGGGGCGGTGAAGCCCGTAATAATTTGTGTTTCTGTCAAAGTATCATGAGAAATAGGTACCTTAGCGAGCAAGACGTGCACCTGTTTCAAACACACATGCCTATTGTACAGGCTGCACTGCATTCGAGACCTGACCTCAGCATTTCGAGCCTAAGAGAGGCCAAGACACGTCTTACTTAGCCACCTTAAAACAAGAAAAGTTAATCTAACATGATACATCGAGTAGTTTATTTACCAGTTGCCTTCCGTGCATTACAAGAACCATTCTATACAAACTGAAAAGTGAAATCTTAGTGCTCATAAATGATCATTAAGCACCAGACACTCCCCTTGTTTATGCTGTAACAGTTCTGGCGCTCTTGCGTTGTGCTCGTCTTCCAAAACACCTTTAGCAAGCGCTGTAAATGCTGTGCATGGCGCTGCCTGGTCACTTTACACATTTTTGCACTAGATTTCTAACTGCTGTTTACCAGATAGATGAAAAACCTACTTCTCCAACGGTTTTGTGTAATATAGGGGCAGGTTATCAATTAAGAAATTATTAAGAACATATAACATCATCACATTTAAGTAATTTCTTCCTCCAGGGAGCGCTGCCCTAGAACACAGCTCGCCTCACACCTGAGTGTTGTCTCACACTGGCCAAGCCAGGACCTGCTGCTTTGCGGTGGCACGTGCGAGCGAGTCCGGTACTCCCAGCCAGCTCCTAGCCTACACAGGAGGGAGTTAGAGCTGACCGACAGCAACTCACTCGCAGCAAGTTGCAGTCTGGAGTTGCTCAGTGGGTGCTGAAGCCTAGAGGATGCAGCGGAAGACGGAGGAGTAGCACCATGCTCATGCTAGCTTTCTAGCTATGGAAACCAGAGCGGGTGTTCGTAACGTGCGTGAGATTATGGCCTTTTGCAGAAGGCCATATGAGGAGAGAAGGGAAGAGAACAGCTCACTCTGCTACTGGTATTTTCTCCCATCCCTTCTCCTTCCTGTGCAGCAGAGACAGTCATTACTTTAGATCTTACTAAGAGTACCAGAGTGAGCGTCTAACGGGATGAGTATGGCGATCGCACTTCCTCAGAACTAACAAGACATGAAGAGAATAACTCTCCTCCCAACACTGGTGAGGAAAACATCCTTGGGGAAGAGGCTGGTAGGAGCCTGCTGAGGGGAGCTTCTTAAAACCGCTTATATTATCACGTACAGAGCTGCTCTGCATGAATTTCAGGCTACCTCACAAATCAAAGGAAAAAGTCCATCTACTTTAAAGTCAGTAATTTCAAGTGACCCAAGAATTTGTTTCAAGGCCAGCAAGCAATTGTCTCACTTTAACTCTTGTTAGTAGCAGGGGTCTTGTCCTCGCCTTCCAATTCTTCCACTCCCGCTTGTGTCATGAGGTCTGCTATGTTCTTCTCCAGGTCATCTATGCGACAGCTCATGTCATCGAGTTCACTGGAGTTAAGGAATATGATTGCGATCCACTAGCGGCTGGGGTTTTTCTGTTTGTTTGCTCAAGCTCTTACGGTCACTTTAATCTTACAAATCCCACTGGTAATTATACTTTAAAATGCTTGTGCATCTTGTAGCGTATAGCACCTATCTGACTTTAAGAAAAGGATATTTCTTCCAATTATTTGGTCAGACATGGTTTTAAATTTGTCCTGCATTTGCTGAAGCAACGTCTGCACCTAATAGAAAGGAAAAAAAGAAGTCTGTTTTGTTTTCATTAACGAGGCTGTTACAGCATTTAATCTCATGTAGTGAGGCAAGTGCAAGGTTTTCCTCCGTTACTGAGCTCAAATGTGCACAAACAATATAATTCCACATTTAAGTATCATACTTCTACACGTATACGTACAGGAACGTACACACAGGAGAACTGAGGCTCACAGTAAACAATTTTAAGCCCCAGCGAACGCCTGCGTCCCACAGCCGGGGCGACACCCACAGAGCTGCCTCCAGCCCCGCGTTATCACGGCGACGCTCTCCTCGCTCCCCGAGCGGCCGCCCTCCTCCCCTCGCCCGCACGGCCGCGCCGCGCCCCGGCCCAGCCAACTCCGCCGCCCCGGGCACCGCAGGGAAGCGGCCGGCTTCGGGGCGGCGACGGCAGACACGGCGGTAACCGCGCCCGGCGGCCCCGGGGGAACG
>VZTV01118942.1:0-16472 GCA_013400875.1 Anhinga rufa | reverse complement strand
CCCGCGGGCGGTGAGAGGCGGGGAGCCCCGGGCCTCCCCGCCGGGTGTTGCCTCGGCGCGGGAGGCCGAGCCCGGTGAGCGCGGAGCGGGGAGCGCGGCAGCAAAGCACGGCTTTCCCCAGAGCGCCGGCCCCACGGCTTTCCCCAGAGCGCCGGCCCCACGGCTTTCCCCAGAGAGCCGGCCTCACGGCTTTCCCCAGAGAGCCGGCCTCACGGCTTTCCCCAGAGTGCTGGCCTCACAGGTACTCTTACACTTAGAATAAAAGCTTTCCTCACGGTGAGGTGGAGCAGGTTTGCTCGTGCTCTTAAAAAGTAACTTTGCAAGCTGGGGAGGCGGCCAGTGTACTCTCCTCGGCTGAGGAACGGTGCTGTCTGCCTTTTTATCATTTAATTTAAAAGGGTTAAAGCAGCCTAGCCCAGCCAGCAAACACGTGAAGTAACCCGGCTTCAGAAAGGGGCTCGCCGTCGGTAGGGCAGCGTTGCGGATTAGTGCTGGAAGCCCGGGATGTTCCATAAACGGATGGATGTTCAAGGGGAATATACCGTTGTGGCATATTGTCTTCATGAAATAAAGTACAAATAACAAAGTTGCATGCGTTCTGTTAAAGTCAGGTCTGCCACAGATGAGTGACGCAGTCTTCAAGATGCTCTGAAGCTTCGTAGACTGGATTTTGGCAGCGGGGATAGACCCAGGATAAGCATTTCCTAAGTGTAAGTTTATAGGGCTTTTTAGACCGAAACTACACACTTGTAGTTTTTGTTTGTGGCACGAGTGGATGTTTACGCAGCTTGGTTATTGTGTACTGAGATAAGATCGGAACTGAAGTTAACAAAAACATTGAATTTGTAAATGAAGAACGTTTCCCATTAGCAGCAGATGATTCTCAAATGTCACATTTTGCCTGAAAGCCAGTACAATGCGCTGACACACTGCCTTATCCCATAACTAGTAACAAATGTGAGATGCAGGGCGTTTGCATTATTAATGTGCCTTTTGGAGTACTGCAGTAGTAATAAAAAACTAAATGGTGCCAGTTTGGGGAAATTTTGTTATCTATTTAAAAGTAAGTATGGCTTCTAGTTCTGAAAAATGCTAAGAAATTAACTCCCGCTTATTTGTTTGATGTGTTTACAAAAGGTGGTTGTTTTCATAAGTGCTATTTTGAATCACAAACTGTTGTTTTGAAAAGGTTGTCGTGTCTGGTCTCGGTGCATGCCAAGGTGCAGACCTCTCAGCTCCCCCGAACGCCGGTGTGAGCCCCATGGCAGGCAGTGGTGCTTACTGGGCAGGCTGTGGCTGCTGCCCGCCCGCTCCAGACCCCAAAGGATGTGGCAGAGCAGTGTCTGTCTGGGGACCGTGTCTTCCCCGGCACGCTTTTGAACATAAAAGTGTACAGGGAGACAACACGGTGCTCACCAGCATGGACTCTGTCCCGTGTGTGCCGTGCGTTGCTCCGTCAGGCGATGTGTGGCTTTCTGCAATGAGTCCCGTAGGTGCAAACACAGTGGAGAGAGACACCCACGGAGCCGGAGGGGTCTGACAGGTACGCTCGTGTCTTCTCGCTCCAAGCTGAGGGTGAACTTTATTCTATTATGTGTTCTTCTGGAAAACTAAATTGCTGCGTCCTGTTATCTTCTTAGTATTTGGTATTCTTAGGTAGTGCAGGAAAGGGGGGAGCTCTCAGGAAGCTGCTTGACATATCAAGCTATTGGAGGCCATTTCTGTCTCTCCTGGCCTCCTGACGGGGAGTCAAGGCCACAGCATGTAGCTAGATGCCTACCAGGAGAAGACACGTGGTCCAAGGCCCACTCCATGCAGCAGTTCTCCAGGAGTTTCAGCAGGTGACAATGCACATGCCTTTATTAGCAGTCCGTCATTTAACAAGAAAATATATGGATTGGCCTGATTCTCCAGCTTTTTTCTTGTAAATGGTTTTGTTGCAGCTTGACCTTGAGAACGAGACATTACTGATTTGACCTTGCCAGTTTGTGACCGTGGGCTGACCCTGGCTGGACACCAGGTACCCACCAAAGCTGCTCTATGGCTCCCCTCCTCAGCTGGACAGGGGAGAGAAAATGTAATGAAAGGCTCGTGGGTTGAGATAAGGACAGGGAGATCACTCATCAATTACCGCCATGGGCAAAACAGACTTGACTTGGGGAAATTAGTTTAATTCATTACCAATCAAATCAGAGTAGGACAATGAGAAATAAACTCAAATCTTAAAAACACCATCCCCCCACCTCTCCCTTCTTCCCGGGCTTAACTTCACTCCTGATTACCTCTACCTGCGAGCCTCACAGGGGGACGGGGAATGGGGCTGTGGTCAGTTCATCACACACTGTCTCTGCCACTCCTTCCTCCTCAGGGGGAGGACTCCTCACACTCTTCCCCTGCTCCAGCGTGGGGTCCCTCCCACAGGAGACAGTCCTCCGTGAAATTCTCCAAAGTGGGTCCTCATGGGGTCCTTCCCATGGGAGACAGTCCTCCGTGAAATTCTCCAAAGTGGGTCCTTCCCATGGGCTGCAGGTCTTCATGAACTGCTCCAGCGTGGGTCCCTCCACGGGGTGCAGCCCTTCGGGGACAGGCTGCTCCAGTGTGGGTCCCTCCACGGGGTGCAGCCCTTCAGGGACAGGCTGCTCCAGTGTGGGTCCCTCCACGGGGTGCAGCCCTTCAAGGACAGGCTGCTCCAGTGTGGGTCCCTCCACGGGGTGCAGCCCTTCAGGGACAGGCTGCTCCAGCGTGGGTCCCTCCACGGGGTGCAGCCCTTCAGGGACAGGCTGCTCCAGCGTGGGTCCCCCGTGGGCTCACAAGTCCTGCCAGCAAACCTGCCCCAGCATGGGCTCCTCTCTCTCCACAGACCCACAGCTCCTGCCAGCAAACCTGCTCCAGTGTGGGCTCCCCACGGGGTCACAGCCTCCTCCAGGCACCCACCTGCTGTGGCATGGGGTCCTCCATGGACCACAGGTGGATATCTGCTCCACTGTGGACCTCCCTGGGCTGCAGGTGGATATCTGCTCCACCATGGACCTCCTTGGGCTGCAGGGGGACAGCCGGCCTCACCATGGGCTTCACCAGGGGCTGCAGGGGAATCTCTGCTCCGGTGCCTGCAGCACCTCCTCCCCTCCTTCACTGACCTTGGTGTCTGCAGGGCTGTTCCTCTCGCATCCTCTCACTCCTCTCTTCGGCTGCACTTGCACTGGGTTTTTCCCCCACTTCTTATATCCATTACCCCAGAGGCGCCACCACCATCGCTGATGGGCTCGGCCTTGGCCAGCAACGGCTCCATCTTGGAGCTGGCTGGCGTTGGCTCTACTGGACACGGGGGAAGCTTCTAGCAGCTCCTCGCTGAAGGTACCCCTGTAGCCCCCTGCTACCAAACCTTGCCACGCAAACCCTGTACACCATGCTGTTACCAATTGTGGCAAGTTAAGATGAGGCGTATTATAGGTTCAGCTGGTGCCTCCTCTCCCTCAGACATCCCAGTACCATGTCCCGTCTTAGGGTAAGGACAAGCCCTAGGTGATTTTGACGTATCACTCGAAATATGTGTCCACTGAACTGGTATAACAGTCCTTGTTACTGAGGGAGTCAGGTCAGATCAATAAAATAAAATAAATAAATAAAATAAAATGATTCCTCAGGCCATTAAGATTTTTACTAAGTGTCAAATGGCTGCACGCTTTTTCTCATAACTTCAGGTATTTTTTTTCATGTCAGGATAAAACATTTTCATTATTCATTTGCTTCCTAGCATGGCGCAGTTAAACAATGACTGAAATTTGCAGGGTTTTGTCTCCTTTTTGAGACTGGACTAAAAGAAAATGCTATGCATGGAGGACTGGTAGGATTAATGGTCCTTTCACAGTAATGTTCAGAGATTACTAAAATGAACGGAGCTGTAGAAGGCTGACTTCTCTTGCTAGCTTTTTACTGACAGAGTCTTAATTTAAAGTATACAGAGAAGGAGGAGGATAAAAATTTACAAAGAGCCTGTTGCTTTCCTTAAAATCAAGGGAAATGTACAAAGATTAATTTAAAAACCATTAATGAAACTCCTTTACAATGCAGGGATATGTAATTCCAAAGTAGAATGGTTGGGCCTCCTACGGCCTAAGTCATGGTGAGGCTTTGTACAAAAGCAGGCACACTTTCAGTTTTCCAGAGAACTCAAAATGAACTTTGCCTGTGTGGAAACCTGACAGACCTTTCTGGTACTGGCGTCTTTAGGTCTGATTCAGTTCCTGTTTCCTTCAGTGACGTAGGATTAGGGTTCAATATAATTCTCATCAAGTAGCCATTTGAAAAAAAAGACGGTTAATTTAACAGCTTATTTTTTGTGCCAGTTAATGCCAAAATCACCTTAAGTAGTTAATGCTGTGGAATTAATTGTATGTTTATTGTTAGGCCTCCTTTTCAGTAATCATAACACAGGGATCGGGAGGCATCTAATGAAACCTAAGTTTAAAAGGGCAGAATAAAATTTCCCAAAGGCAATTTTTGCAAAGATAGATGTTTTTGCAGAAGACCCTGTTCTTACTGAAAATGTTTGTGGGTTCTGTAATGACCTCAAAGAGTTGTGGTCCTGTATTTATGTCTTTTAAATAGCAGCTCTTCCAGAGGATTGTGTTACTGGTAGAGTTCTGGTGCATTAGCTCAGTGGTAACAGTTTAGAAAAGATTATATAATTATGTCTGTGTATTCTGTGAGTCAATAAAGAGCAGCTATACTTTAATTGCTTTGACCATCAGATCTTCTTTGGGCTCCCTGATGACTTTCAAATAATTGTGGTAGTCCTGAGTATGATACAATGACTGCACACTCAAACTGTTGCAGCCATCCTTGCGTGCTCCCTCATTTGGGTGTGCTGAATTTATGGATCTTAAGATACTCGGCACATAAAAACACAGATAAATTTTTTGTGTTTGAGCCAAAGACTTACGATGGAATCTTGAGGATGGAATTTTAATATTTCAGTTGCAGCCTGAGTTGCTCATGGCAGAAATTCTTGAGAAAATATAAAAGTATAACTAACAGAACTCATTTATTACTTCCAGAGCAATAACACTCCTTAGAGGCTGTCAAATATACATGAGGTCAGGATATATGAAACAAAGAACTGTACTTAGAAAACAACTGTCGAGGGAAAAGTAAACTTTCAATATCACGACTTGTGAATATTTAACTGGATAAGGCAGAAATTATGGAAACACCATAAACAGGTCTAGAATAAATGTGGAAGTGATTTGTATTAAAACAGAAACAATTCACTGTGCTTTATTTTCATATTATTCTCCAGCAACTAAAACAAATAGCTTTTTTATTAGTAGTTTTCACATGAAGTTTACTCCTGTTACAAGATGAAATAATTTTTCCTGTATTTATTTTCGTCTGATAATTAATCCTATATTTTGCATTTTCAGTCTTTGATTACCTTGCTGTTACCCGCCATCAGAACTGATCGAGGAGTACTTCCCTGGGCGCTTCGGATCTTTTGGACCATAGGAGGGACGAGAAAGACAAGCAGGGGTTCATTAAGAGTGGACAGATTTCATCTTAGGAGGTCAAACCAGAGGAAAGGTAAGAGGTGGAGATAGGAGGGATATTATCATATTTCATACATTACCTGTCTCATTCCTCCTCACTGTCTCATTCCTCTGCACTCTCCCACTTCATTCTTGCACGCAGGCATTTCAGAATCTTGCTTCCTAAGCATTGCTACCAAACCCTCTGTGACTGAGAGGAGAAAAGCTTTTGTAATCTATACTTTCCCAAAGGGAAAAGCTTGCTGATGGTCAATGACCACAAAGCCAAAAAAGCCCTTTCCAAATCTCCTGCTGAGGTGCTGGAAGGAGAAGAATATTACACTGTTCTTTCTTTAGATTTACTAAGCTTTCAGCAGCAGAAGGCAATCAGAAACAATGCCAAAGTATGAGGATGCATGGCAATATCAGTGGCCTAATAATAACTGCTTTGTAATTCATGGTAATGTGTGGTATTGCTTACTGGCATCTCTGGGGCAGGACAAGAGGAACTGTGCTCAAGGAACAACCTATAAGAGGACAATGAAGAGATTATAAGATTATACTTTGTTATCTTTAGTGGAACCAATAGTTCTGAAAGGAAAAGGACAAGTTGTGTACAAAATCAGACATTTTACTAGTAGAAAAGTCAACTAAATATGGATACTCTCATTGTCAACAGGTGAGCCTTAAAAAAAAACTACTAAGATATGTTTTGCTTCACACAGCCATCTGTCCTCTGGTAGATTCAGTCTTTGGAGATGTTGGTCAAAAAATCCATGATCAGCACGTGTATAAAAATATGTACATGATCCACATGATCAACATGTGTACAATTCATTTGGTAGCAGTCCATTAAATGCAATAATTAAATTCACTGAGAGAAATGCATGATTGTACAAGAGCAAGAAAGTGTAGTAATTTTATAAAGCTATTTGAATTTTGGTATTTTATATGTGGGGACATTTTAAATTAAGCATGAGAAAATACTGCAAGATGGGAGAGGTAAGGAAGGGTGGAGCTCAAAAAGAGTCTTGACTTTAAAACTGCACCTTCCAATTCTAACGCTGCCTTGATAAAATTTTCATAAGGATCACTGAATCTGGAATCCCATTATCTCTAATGGGCATCTGCACAGGACAGAAAAATCAGGCTGTGGAATTGTTTCAGTTGAGTGCCAAAGGACTGGGAGCAATTCCTACTGAAAAGAAAAAGTCTATTCGTGTGAAGTTGTCTGAGCTTCTCCTTGCCTCATTGCATTGGAGAAAAGAAAGGGCCATACTCTGCTAACACAAGTATTGCTGTCTCATCTCCCTTGGGCCGTTCTAGAGGTAACAGTCTCTCTGATACCCCTCTCTTTCACTGCTGGTTTCAGGTCCATCCCTCACTTGCTGCCCCTTAGCACCAAATACCAGCTGATTTTTCTGTGAAGAATTGCAGAGTCCAACTTCAGTTGAAGAGAATGAGCTCTCGGGATGCCCAGTACCTTACAGGTAAAATGTTAGTGTAGAGATATGAATCTTTCATCGTAGCTGTGTGCAGTGTGGGCCATGCTCCAAAATGAAATATTTTCTTCTCACATACATTGACATTTATGACCTATAGTGCCTGAAGACCTTCATTTTTAGACACTTGAAGGCCATTTTCTCCTTCAATTATAAGCATTCCAGGGGGCATCTCGTTAAGGTTCCTGAAAAGAGCAAGCATGCCACAGATATAAGGAATAATTTTGTTGTGCTAATTAAATGTAAGTGATTGGATTTTTCAATCAAGTAATTACTAGGAATGTTGGCTGAAATTTTCTTGGCAAAAGGAGATTTGCAGTGCAGAAAGAGAGGAGTTCTTAATGGAGATTCAATTTCTTCTCCAGGTAGAGATGCCAGTGAAATGGTTTGTACCTTGCAGGTTCTGGCTGTGGTGTAGGTGGTTGTTCATGATGCTTTTTGGTACAGATCACCACCTCTGTTAAAGTCACTGATGTGCTGCTTTCAGAGGTACTTGAGTGGCTGTTGTTAACCTGACCTAGGAGTTGCAAGACTCCAGTGAGATATGGGACTAGTGTCCAGGATCATCGGAAGTAATCTTCCTTTGTCTTGAATTCTGGCATTTCCTGGTGATGCACTTTCAGAGCAGAGACAGATCAAGCTGTAGATTGTACTGCAGGGAGAAGAATTGGTTTTTAGCCACAGAGAGATACACGTAGGCATCAAGAAACATTTCAGTGCTTTATCCGCAAACATTGGGTTGATATTATGGTGTTGCTGCTGAGCACTCAAGGGTGGAGGTCAAATTAACTAACATATGACCCCCATCAGTGAAAATTTGTTGGTTTCAAAGATGTAGCCAAACCGTTCTGAACTTGCCTTTGAGCATGCAGTCTTACTGTTCATGCTCCCAAATTAGGGAAAGGGTAGTCAGTAAGTGCTAAATAATGTATTTAGTTTTGCAGTAGTTTTCCTGAGCTAGAGGATCTGGAATTGTGCTTGGGCAGCAGGATAGTTTACTTGCAGCTTTAAATTGAAATTATAACAAATAGAACAACTGAATGCTGGTTTTGCAGTCTTTGCATTTTGAGTCTAATCAGTCAAGCCAGGGAATTACTTGAAGGTTCACAAGGGTATAGTACAATGAAGTTGCTTTATGGTTTAACTCACCGACAGATAAGCCTGTGTCTTTACTGGTTTATCCTGTTAATTAGCCCTGTCTACTTCTTTGCCAAAAAAAGAAGAGTGTGATCCTGCACATTACTGATTATCCAGAGCTGTCACACGGAATTGCAGGTGCTGCGTACCTCAGGACATTGCAGGATTGAACTATTTTTCATCTTCAGGGCTAGGTCAGTGTCAGAAAGAAGGTGGAAAAACACAGCCTGCAAAACTACAGTAGTTTCCTTGAGATAGACAGTGTAGGTTATAGAGTGTGCCAGACACTAATTAAATGTTGGCCAGTTTCTGGTTTAAATACTAGAAGTGCTCTCAGAGATGTTTGGGCTACAAATGAGGTGATAATATTTAATCTCAGCTGGGAAAGTTTGAAGAGCAAAAAATAAATTTAATCCAAGGTTATAACAGCAACCTCAGTAAAGGACACAAATTACGTTGGTTTACTCTTGTGTAAAAATCCTGTGTGGGGTATGGGAAGAGAAGTGCTTTGGAGGCTACAGACTCCAGTGGGGTGAGGGGGGAATTTCCATCCAATGGTTGGTGAGGCTTGACTGCTGTAAACTATATCCAAACAATGACTATAACAACATGGTAAGATTATTTCACCTTTGTTTTCCTAAAAACTGTTACCATTATTAGTTGTTTGAGTTTTCTGAGAGGCATCGATACTGTTACACTCATGCCTTCTAACTCCATTGATTATATTTGTCATTCTATTAAAAGAGCTTCTGTGCTCTAATGATTATACATTTTTGTTTGAATTACAGCTGTTGTCTCTGTTTAATATATCTCCATGTACAACTTGTTTGCAGAAGTCCTCATTTCTTTCCACAAAGATAATACAATGATTTATTTCCCAGTTTTAGGGGGTTTTTATGCACAATAATGAAATGTTCCTTTATTTCTTGCCTTCTTCTGGATGAGCAGTTACGTTTAGGTATGTCTTACCTTTTCAGTGTTAACAATTTACCCAGAATTAGCTGAAAATTTAAAGGATGACATTTCCTTGAATATTTCTTAAATTCAATGGCGTTTCTGCTGCTTTGAATAGACAAAGCTGGATGTACTTAATTATAAATGCTTCATACATGGAAGAGAGTAGGTAATTATTCTCAGTGTCTGTTCCACTAAGATGTTTTTCCCTCTGTTATTGAGTTAAAAGAAGTTTGGCAAATCAATCATGAATTTACAACTGCATATCCTAGACTAAAATTAAGGACAGTCAAAATTTTTTTTCTCCTTGAAATTTGGAAAGATTCCTTCCAATTCCAACTCTATAAAGCCAGGAGAAAGACATAATTTGTAAATGGACAGAGGTGCCACCTGGAAAACAAATGGACAACCGGGGAAGCCAGCCGGGAAGCCAGACCGGAAAAGGGGGCAATTACATGGTTGTACAGCCACTCTGAATAACGGGGTAATTATAAAGGCTTTGCAGAATGTGTAAATCTCTAACGCGCTCTATCTTGGGGCAGTGGTAGCCAATTCCTACTCTGGCCGAATCTGGTGTTAAATTCCCGTTGATTCCGGCACGATCAGAGTTAGGTCAATGCTGAGCTCTTGCAAAATCCACCCACTGAGGAATGAATAAAAGCAGCATTTGTTTGTTCAGTATCATGATAGGAAAGGAAAGGTATTCTAACTGCAACATCCAGACAAATACGGGTCTGCCTTTAGTTTCCCAAATTACTCATTAGAATGACTTCTTAATTTCCTGCCCAAACTGTGCACCAGTGCTCTCATCACACAAAAATCTGCAGCTGTCTCATCTGTTGTAGGTAGACTGTGATATTCCCCTGTTTGCGACATGAATATATATGCGGTAGTACACACTTCTTTAAATGTTAGCAACCTTAAAGTAATGCCTGCAGTTCCCTGTAGTTGTCCATGTGCTAAAAGAGTTTTGACGATGGACAACAAAAAAATAATGCCTCCATGTTCATCATCCTTTTCCCATTTCTGGGCCATGTTGTTAGCAATTCAGCATGATGCATAAGCAATAAATACTACTCTGTGCCTCAGATCTAGACAGCTGGTTCCCCAGATTTTGTGGAGAACTGTTTTACCACCTGTTTGCTTGGCATACAGCAGTTCGCTGCTAAATTATTCACTTTATTCTGTGGCCAACAGACTGGATGCTTGTGACATGTCAAGTGAAATTCAATCACTACTTCTGATGTAAACAAACTCTCACGCCTTGTCTCTTTGAGGAGCAGAGCTTTTGATAATGTGATCATCATTTCCCAGTCTGCCCTTAGCACTCCCAAGGGAGGCATTAATAAAGTGAAGGCAAGATCCTCATCATTTAATGGTAGTGCACTCCCTGCCCTTAGGCCAGTTTAGATCAGGTTGGGGTGCAAATGAGTAGGGATCAGGAAAGGAAAAGGTAGTTTGCTCACGAGAATCCGCACCCAAAACTGCTGAAGTAAAAGGGGTCTCTCCAGTAACCCTGGTGGGATTTGGGATTTATAGGGATCCTTTGCAACAGATAGTGGGGCAGGAGGACAGAACACATTTGTGCACAAGCATAATTTTTTTTTAGTAAACTATGTCTTGTTTGGGGGCAATCGCATAGGTTCTGGAGTCTGACTTCGGATTTTTGAGTCTTCAAGCTGCTGGCACTAGACACAATCCATATCAGTTGCCTCAGTGTGGGACACTGATTTATTTTTTCATCCCTAGAGTCAGGGGGTAAGGAATGGGGTGGGGGGTGTACTCCTGTTGCCCCTGCTGCAGGAAGGGAAGATTGTGTGTTTAAAAAATGGCAAAAGGGTACTGTAAAATTTAAACCTCGAGATGTAGATTTCCTCAAGTTGTAAATGTGGCATGGAAGCCACATATGTATCATTTGTTCTACCACACAGCAAAACCTGATAGCGCAAAAGAGATTGGATTTTCTTTCTTCCAATACTGGGGAAAAAAATATCATTTGTTTTAGTCACTTCTCTTCCTCAAGAAAAGCTTGAACTATCTTCGGTATTAAAAATACAGAAAATTGTTATCATAGAAAATTGTTATCATAGAAACACCACTAGTGAAAAATAGGTGCTTCTTCAGACACATCATAACTGGTAATATGAGGAGCTTCAAAGTAAAAAAAATCTGCTTTAATTATAGGTGATATCTCATAGCGACATAACATTCCTAGATTGTCTCTTTTTTGGGCCCCTTCCCTTTATCTGTGGGAGGAATGAGAACTTTTCACCTTTTTCCTGAGCTTGACTGTGACAATCCATGTACTAGGTCAGACGATGGAGGAGGGTTTGTAGGAAAGATCGCAGCTGGCAGATCCATACCCTTTGAAGGTGCTCCTTTGAGAACGAGAGCTGGGCCGAAAGCGTGCACCCCTTGTTGCCACACAACAGTCGGGCAGAACCCCGGGTACCAGACGCAGCTCGTCCATCATTTCGTGGTTTTTCAAGATCCTTTTCAAACGTGGCTACCAGAACTGCAAAGTCTTCCAGTCCCTGCCTCAGCTGTGCTGTAAAATAACTTTCTTACTCCTACTTATTAGTCCCACACACATACATTTAAAGATCCTGTTAGCCTTTTATGCTACCACACCTCCTCAATTTATATCTTCGTTTCAGATTATGTCAATGCTGTTCTGTCTCTATTCATCATCATGCAACAACGTCTCCTCATGTGAACTTAACAGCAGATCGGTCCTAACACTGGACTTACGTCTCTGCTGAAGTAAATAAGACTCAGTGCGGGGAAGGCAGTTAATCCATGGCTGTGAAAAAATGCCCACTGATCCACATTTCTTCTGTTTCTGTTTCTAGGTAAGCGTTTCCTATGGGAAGCTGCGTTCTTCACACTGGATTCGGTGTGTTGTTATATCTGTGACACAGTGCTAGGAATACATTATAGGGCTCTTTCCTTGCCTGATATGATGAAGACCAGGTTTTAACATCTTGACCTTTTTTCCCCTTATATTGGTAATATGAGTGGCTAATATTGAAAAGAGCTAGTTCTTTCTTTATGTTGATATAAACTATATAAAGGTGTTCAGAGGATGTGATAAATGAGGGTTAGACTTCCCTGCATGTGAGAGAACATACCTGTTCATGGGTCTCAAAACACCGCCTATTTTTAGACTGCATTGATAGTACATGATTATTTTCAGTTCTTGGATGCAATAGATTTCCATACGTTTCCTTTGATATTCAATAGTGAGTGCTTATTTATGCAGTAAAATGCATAACAATATACAATATCAAGTTATAAAAGTGTATGCAGGACTGCTGCTATAATCTCCCATTGCACGAATGTAGTTTTCTCTAGTTCCATGCAAAAATGAGAAGCCTGTGCCAAGCAGAAGGTTCTTGAAAGGATCATAGAGTCATAACCCATTTGGAAGAAACAACCAGCAAGTTTAAGAAGAAATCAAATTCAACTTCAACAGCACCCTGATTGCATGGCAGTAAAATTCAACCCTTATAATTCTGGTTACATTATCTTAGAAATGCTTTTACTGTACCTTAAGCTGTAGAAGAAAAAAAATCTATTAAAAGCATAGCCTGAAAGGGACATGAAGAGGTCATCTTTCATTTCCCTGCTCTAAGGCTACATGGGCTGAAAAACTTCAAGCAATGTATTGTTTCAAAAATCGTATTTGCATGCATGACTGTCAGGGGAAGAGTTAAGGTTATACACTATAAGTTTCCTTTCAGATGTCAGAATACATAACTTGAGCAGGGTCAGTAACGCATAGTCATATAAGTAAGAGAAAGATGGAAACTGAGAGAAGTCGCATTTTGAAAATAAATTGGAACTGGAAAACAATCCTAGAAACAATGTGATAAATACTTCTGAATCAATACTTGTCAACATGTTATTTGTGCACATTGCGATTTCGTTATTCAGCCAGCCATGAATAAAACTCCACCTAAAGCTAGTGGTTATGTTCCTGCACTTTCCATAATCAGAGACTGTTGCAATTAAACTAGTGCAGGTAACACCTGTCCTTCTATGAGAAGCAAGCTTCCACTGCTTTGGGCCTTAGCCAGCGCAACTGACAAAAGTTTCACAAAGCAAGAGAAGAAACGGTCACCACATTGTGCTTCTGACCCGCTGCTCAGTTTCTGTTCTGCTTGCAGAGTTGCGTATCTATGGACTGCTGTTATGGAGGACAGTTTGCAAGATACTATGTTCATAAACTATGAAATCAAGTTACTGATAACGTCCTGGGCATGTTTGGAAATGCCAAAGGTTCAAATGATCTTCAGGTGTCAGAAAAGATGGACTAATAAGTTGTCGTTTGTTTTGCTGTGTTTTTTTTTAATTGGCATTTCTCATAATCCCAATGCTGCTGTGTTCAGTGATTTAACTTCTGGGGCCATAGGACAATGGGACCTTTCAGCTGGTCTATGGACGGCAAGTGCTGATGGTTTGTCTGGATCTGGAAAGGAGAAGGAAGAGGAAAAGCACTTCTTTCACCCTTTACATCGAAGCCAATGGCAACCATTGATTTAATCAGAAGGCGTTGCTTCATTTCACAAAGTTTCTTGTGTTTAATTTTCTGCTCTGCCTTTATTTATTCAGAGTGGAGAATGTGGAGTGACTACCCCTGCTTTTCCATACTGCAGTCATGCTGCCTCCTTTGCATGACTAAGAAAGGGTAAGGTCATCTAAGCCCTGCCTGTTACTGTCTGGGGTAGAACTGAGGCAAGGAGCTGGTTTATGCTTGCAGCACAGTCCTCCTCTTGGCAGAGATTTCTAATGCTTTATCAAACTGTCTGGCTGCATCAGTTAATTACTTGTTACAAAGTCATATCAGAGTGCTTAAAGATCGCGATGCATTCGTTAATTTGATTCTTTGAATAGTTTAGGAGAGCTCAGTTGTGCTGGGGTAACAAGAAAGCAATCTTACAAGGTACCTGAAGCATGCATGCCTGCCAAAGGCAAGGGTAATCAATCAGTGTGTTGCCACCACTATTGATGTAGTCTGAGATGGAGTTTGACTTGAAAGATGAAGAGGAAATTAAGCATAACAGAGTGATAATAGAATGATCAATGCTGCTTGCTGCAGACTTTGCGTGTGCATTGAAAAGGAAGATATTTTGTCGATGCTAGCCACAGATGTGTAAATGAGGTGATAAGTCTCATCTGAAATAGAAAGCTAAATAGAAGTGACTAGTATGGTAGAGTTAACATTGGTGCTTTACTAACAAAGCAAGAAAAACAAGAAGGGTGAAATGTCCCAAACTTTCTCTTTCAAGAAAGCCTCCATAGTTCCGGTTGTTGTAATGAAGTTCCTTTTTTTCTCAGCATTTGAATCATGTTTCCGTTTTCTCTCATAAACATTGAGTGTAAAGAAGGAACTGGTGGAGAAGTCATATTCCTCTAGCACTCGAGCAGCCTGGGTTGTGAACTAGAAACCTGTTGTCATAAAACTTCTTTCTTGTTATTAAAAGACTGCTTTCAATGGCAATAAAGTCATCAGTTTGGGGCAAAGTTTTGCTCTTCAATGGGATATTCTGTAGGAGACTTCATTCAATAGCAGAATTTGTGCTGAGTCTCACGGGCCTCAGATTCATCTAGCACAAAGGCTTTTGTTCACCAGCATGTTCCTGAATACCGATACGGGGAGGAATACATTTGTAAGTGTCTCACCTCGAGAATCCTCCGCAGCCAATGGGGCTGGTCCCTGTAGCAGGCATGTTTGCAAAATTCTGTTTGTGTAATGCCATTTTGAATTTTTTATTATGTTAATAGTTCCCATAAGGAAATACGAGACTTCTGAATGTCTGATGGCTTATAGGATCTAGCATTTATTATTTATTCTACATGCTTTTATTGATGGTTGTTGCTAAAGAGGTATCCTCATCCTTGTGGGTTTTCTAGTACTTTCATAGAATGTCAAGTTCTCAGGGAATCATTAAGGAAATCATTCGGGATCTTCATCTATTTCCCATCCTTCCATGCATGTTAGAGTTTCAGTGTCACCCTAACTATGTTATTTTCAGCATTCTGACTTGCTGCAAAGACTATGGGTTGCATTTCCACACCCTGGCCTTTTTGCCCCAGCCATCAAGGACCTTATTCACAGCATCTAATCCACTCTCTGAAACGTTCTTAGCTACTTTCCTCAATAATATCAGATGATGAACCAGATAATGGGATTGCCATATCCCAATCATATGCTTTAAAATATCTTGCGGGGTCAAAATTTCATTATTTTAATCTTCCATTGACCCCTGTATGAACTCTTTCAATTCACTGAGGCTTTTCTACAAAATCACATTACCTAGCAGTAGCTCATATGAAATCTTTTTTTAATATCCTCAAATAGTCAATAGCTTTTTAATACAAGATTTTGTTCTAAAATTCCTTTTCCATGTAGTAAACTTTTATTTCTTGGCGTTACTGTGCATTCAAATGCCATGTCGTTTACCTTTGTTCTTCAGGTTAAACCCATTCACACCTCAGTCACTACTTAGCTTTAAATCAGTGTAGATAGTTCTGTGGAACTTTGAATTAATTGCATAGATATCTGTAGTGAATCGTAGCAGTCTTCTAATCCAGAGTGACTGTAGCAGTCTGACCGCCTCCCGAGCAATTCTATTTATGGTTTAGATGATGACAATCACTACGTCATTGTTGGTGCTCTGAAATGTAAAGTCTTTGTCAAAACAGGAAGTTCTGAAGCAAACAGGGGAGAATTGAACTGATATTTGGGTAATCATTTGAATATGGAGACCAATCACCAGTTTCAGAGATCATTTGAGTTTTAAAAGCCTTGGGTCAGTAGGAATTTTTTGGAGTACACTACAAGGAATTACGCATTCAGAGAAACTCAGCCTTCAGCAAGGGCTTGTCATGAAGTCTCTGCTCCATCAATGTCCTTCTTAGGTTCTGTTTTCAACCTACCGTGAGTAAATTTCAATCTCTCAGTATATGACTGCATCGTTCTTTGAAATTCATTGCATTCAAAATTAGTATTGTTGGGGATTCTCTTCTTTTTCCTTTACTTTTGTGAAAGTTTACTTTTAAGTATATAAATTTTCAAATTGGGTGCAACCGAAGCCACAACTCTGGGGTGTTTTCACCAGATATCTGGATTTGGCCAAACACATTATTTTATACCTGAATTTAAATATTTGTATAACAGATATTACACTTGAGCTTTAAATCTTTGAATGCATTTGGATCCTATTTTTTTGAGAGATCATGGTTTTCCTAAACTTTTGTCTTCCTTCCAGGACACTTCAATTGAGCCAGTGCCAATGCAGAGCAAAATCTGCTGTCATGATCAGCATGATCTTCTTGATGGTGCCTGCAT
>VZTV01118941.1:9311-31707 GCA_013400875.1 Anhinga rufa | reverse complement strand
TCTATTCAGTACAGTAGCAACCGGATTTGAATCTCTGTAATATTCTCACATAGATCCTTTGGGAAGACTTTAAAAAGAGTAGGCTCTATATCTTCTGTCTACGATCATCTATTTTCACATCAGAACGAGCAACATTATCCTTATATGCTAGAGTATCTGTGTCTACAGCTTGAAAATGAGACTCTCCTTAATGTTGTAATGACAGGTGTAAGATTAACTTTGTTAGGTGTCTAGCCACTCATGCAAACTAAATTAAATTAATGGAACAAATTTCTCTCATAATTAAGATAAAAATTCATGTCAGCTGTAACCTTGCTGTACACTAATTATATACAAATGATTTATCATCTGCTTCGCCCAGAATATTAATCCTCAACTCATTGATAACTGCAGCCAGTGTTAAGAGATGAGAGTTGATTAACTATGACAGATTGGGCAACCACAGTACCAAGTGCCTGAACAACCAGTGAAACCAGTAATATTCAAATAACACTTCTTATTTAAAAATGCATTCCCATAGAAACAGATTCATGTTTAATGAGGGATATGAAGATTATTTCAATAACGACTGGTATTGGAACAGTGGGCAGAACTAATCAATAATAATTAAGCCCTTAGCCTGGTTAAGATATGGTTCTACAAAGCAGGTTGTATACACAGTAGTGAGATACTAGTTTGGGCCATGCTACATATAATGTCTTCATGCATTTCTGTTACTTTTTTATTTTTCCTACTGCAGAAGGTATTGCATAATTTACACATATTAAAAAACCAATAATCTAGTTTTGGCTCCCACCAGCTGTAATAAAAAGAAGAAACTGATGCTGCCAACAGTCCTTTGAAAGTATAAATGGCAAGGCCTGTGATAATTATGCTCTGGGAAATGGTACCTCTTTATGAAAATATTGTTCTACAAAAAAACCCACAACCCAAACAACAAACAAAACCCAAGAACTCTTGAAGCATCACCTGTTAGACAAGATACCATTTTATCTATTGGAATATGACATTATACTTTTACTTTAAATGACAATTACTAAAATTAACTTGTGAAACCTTTAAAAAAAGCTATTAGTCTTTTTTTTTTAAAGTACTTGATATGTATTTTGGGGAAGATTGTCAGTTAATAATGTATCCTTTAATGAATAAAAAAATACACAAAATTCCAGACATGTTGAAGATTTACAGTTTTGGGCGCGGGTTTTTTTGGTATTAATTCTGTCTCCCAAGGACAGCTTTTTTATACTAATTGCTTGTTGAGACTCCACGAATCCCTGTCAGAATGAAGACAAAAACCCAGTCTTGTACCTAGGCATTAATAAGGCACAACCAGCAAGCTGAATGAACTAAGTAATATTGCTGTAAATGAATTAGTTTCCTGAAAAGTTGGTGTGTCTGAAGCTGAGTTATGTGTGGAAAGAAAACCTAATTGCTAATACAAAACTGAAGGCAATTATTAAGTTAACAGAGAGCGTGAAGCTGTTATTTACCCTGGTAAGCTGGGACAAGCCATGTGAAATACTGCTCGGGTCTGGGCATCGGCGTGTACAGCCTGGTCTTCAGAATACATAAGATGGCCAAGAGAGCTGGAGAGAGGTTCCCAGAGCTCCCCTCCTAACCACGCACTGCAGTCACAACTCAGAGCTTTCCTGTTGACCAAAGTGCTGTGATTCTGACATATAGGAACAAAATCCAAGAAGTTGGCTCCTATCCTATGGTTGCTCGGTGACTGGATTTTAAGAGAGCCAACCCTCCTCAGTCTGCTAATTCTTAGTATGATGACACCTATTCCTTTGGAACTGGAATGGCTTATTTCACATAGGCTACACCAGGATTATGTTTTAAATGTGAGTTTGAGCCTTTTCTTGAGCTCACATATTCCTTGATATCCACTCAGTACCTGCCACGAGTGCTCCTGTATAGGTAGCTCCAAAGCTTGGCTTGGATGAAAATTTGAGCTCCTATTACTGACTGTAGAGCCAACTCACCGCAGAGACGGGCTGGACACAACAGATGGTGTGGTGCAGGTTTGTCAGTGCATTGTAGTGACATTGCAGGCTGGTATTGAGCAGACAAACCAGCCTACCCTCTAGAAATTGCACACAGCCTGAGCTTCACCTGCCCAGAGAAAAAGAACCAAAATACCAAAGCCCAGCCATCCCAGCACTGGCAGTCTCGACACCTAGACGACAGATCAGGGGTTGCTTTCTACCTGCCAGTATAGACTCAGCCTCTCAATAAAATATTGGAGTCACCAGCCAAGGAAGTAAATATTCTGTTTCATGATAATGGTCCTTTTCAGCCTCCAGTCCCATGAGGGACTTTTTTTTTTTTTTTTAACATTTGTCTTCTGTTCTTCAAAAGAAATTGAAGTCCCGCTTAAACAAAAAAGATAATATGAACTTTATGGGAAATAAAAATTCAAACATTTCTTTCTTAACATTTTTAGCTATTTCAGGGCTAATTGCCTTTGAATTTCCAAGTGCAGATAATGAGAAAAATCGTATGTATATGGAATTGAAGAGAATATGTGCAAAGCAAGTCAAGTACTTGATATCCAATTTAACTTGGAGTTGGATATCAACTTTAAATAAGCAAAAAGGCCATAAGTTCTTTTCATCATCTTTTCCTTAGGGGATACATATCTGCTATGAACCTAATCAACTACAGTACATCACTGATCCTCTACGCCAGTGCTAATGAATGAACACTTACGTGGCAGAACAGAGATGGATCATCAGCACTGCAGGTCTGATGCGGCAACCAGACATTGCCCTACACATTTCCATCAAGATTCAATGGGTGCAAAGGTTTTTGTGTATACTGCCTTTTAGGTCTTTGGCATCACAATACAGAAGCAATCAGCAGTAAAAATACATTATAATGAAAGCATAAAAGAGGTTCCTCATGTAAAATGAGTTTTCTGAGCATTTTTTTATGTGGTATGGCATGGAAACCTTCACCTACCAATGCCAACAACATCTAGTAAGTAGGTGAGCTAGACTATGTCTCCACCCCAAACTGGTGCACCAGTGGACTGCACCAAAGCAAGCATGTAACAGCCACAGCAGACAAGGCTGTACTGTAATTTGCAGAAGCACCCTTTCCAGCAAAGCAAGCAGCAGCTCCCGCCGATACAATGGTCAACACTTCGGCCCTACAGCAGGTAGGCTTATATAGCTGCTCTGGTGGTTGGAGTACGTTGCACCTCAACAGTAGCTACTATTGCCTTTTTTTTTTCCTTTCTTCTAATAAAGAAATCCAGGCATGAAAATAGCTGCCTGTCTTTCTAGAGCATATAGGAGTTAATGGACCAATTTCAGGGGAAATGCCAATGTGGAAAGCAGTGGCACTCTGCTTAGGAAAAGTAGTGAACTAAAAACAAAGTAGCACTCGTTAGAGAGAAGGCATGCAGTCATTTAGCACATCTTTTCTAGCAGAAACTCAGCATGGACATTTGGCAGTGATAGTGTCTAAATCCAGCTTTCTGGGAAAGGCTAAAACAGGTCTATATTGATTAGTGCTACTTTGGCTAACTGCTCGAGGTAGGAATTAGGAACACACTGGTAGTCCTCACTGCTACCAGTTAGAGCTATAGCTGATAGACCTAAATTTGCTCATACTGTCACAGAAAAGAAAATACAATACCTTTGATAGATTTCCTCCAGTTTAACAGGCACAAGGAGAAGCAGATGCCAAAACCAAATAGTGTTCTTGTCCTAAATCTCTTTTGCACAATGAATTAGTCTTACCTCGAGCATCTTCTGCCCCCTCCACTCAGGGTATGAAATAAGAAGTGGGATTATGCACTGCCATCTGACTTCCCCAGCAGTAACACTTCATTCCATTGATCAGGCTCTGCAAACAATGCAATTATTTCAGAGGAGAGTGCAGTGAGCCCTAGGTTAGCTACTTCCACTTATTACTGAGAAGCATCAAACTACCCAGCCATTTTCCTACAGCCATCTTTAAAAAAGGCAATGATCTCAATGTGCTGCTAACCTAATGAGGGCTGTGTGTGACAGAGTCGTAGATACATTTTCTCACCAGCCTAATGAGGAAGGTGACAGACAGTGAAACAGTTCACACTTGAGTAATTTTCTAGTCATCAGCAACTGCAGCATTCATGGTAGCAGAAGCCAGAGAAGGGACAGAGAGATATACAATAAATACACACTGGCTCCATTGGCCAGAATAAGTTATCACTAGGATAGAGGTCTTGGGGCAAACTCCCTTAGGAAATTCAAACAAAAAGAGTCAATTTAAGGCATCTCTAGCAGTGCATTCAATTAAAATTAAATTTAAAAAGTAGGATCAGCTGTTGGGCTATTAGGCCACCTGCCCAAAGGAAGAAAAAAATTAGAGATGTAACGAACCTTTACTCCCAATGTCTGCAAGCTGCTCGCAAATGACTGAATAGTACCAGCTTCTCACAACCATCCATTCAGCACGAAGTCCAGTTCTCCTTCTTTGCCTCCCACCCCAAGAAGAAGGAAACCAGCAGCAGATAGCTCATTATCCATATTGACAGCAAGTGTTTGCATGAAAAATGCTGTCCTTCTTACATTTTTAACATACTGGCAACTTCTTCCAGTGAAATCGTTATTTCTCAAGGGAACGTTACGATAAGCCAAGCCTTGGAACAGCCACTGGCACAGGCTCCAGGACTGATACCATGAGGAAACAGCAAAAGCTGTGCAGAGCTATGCAGTTCTCCAGGCAGTATGTTACTGCACCCCAGCACCTCCCACTGCCCTGATGGTCAGGTATAGGAGTGGAGAAGAGATACAGCCCAGGTGCAAGGGAAAGAGTCCTTCCCAAAGATGGGAAAACCAACTGGTCCAAGAAGAAGTGCTTCACCTGTCAACATCTTGAAAGGAAGAGATGTCACATCAGACCTTCTTATCCCTTCTTGATCCCTCTCCTTGGATACTGCAGATTTTAACCAGTGACAAAATATTGTGCCTGACTCCCTTCCTTCTTCTCTCAGACGAAGAGAGAAGACATTTGATGCTGCTGGGACAAATCAAGCAGCAGCTGCACACAGTCCACTCACCTAACCCCAGAGCTGTCCCCCTGTGGACTGGCCTGACTCTCTAACTAGAAGGGACGTTAGGAAATGAATAGTCTTGTGGTTCCTCACCTGGATCCTTCTGCTGTGGCCCTTCCTGTCATGCGTGGGAACCAACATGTGGGCAGAGGGACAAGCCCTGTTAGCTTTCTAACTGTGCTGGAATCACTTCATGGAGAGCTGTGGACATGCTTTAGAGAGGCAGCAGTTAGGTATGACAGAGCTCATGCTGCCCTTCCAGATCTGGTGCTGCACTGCAGGCAGCGATCATCTCCCTTGCTGCTTCAGCACAGATCCTTCTCTGAGCTGCTCTGTGGGAGCTGGATGATGCCCAAAATGCCTAAACTCACCTCCTGCTGCACCAGTCACAGCTTCAGTATATGGGGCTGCTGGGACAAGTACATGGGCTAGAGGGTGGGTCAAGATACCTTCCAATGATCACAGCAGCAACAGATGAGCAATTAAAACCTACCCTGCAAGAGCAGTCTGTAACCCCTGGACAGAGCACACACTCTTCCACTGGGGGTAGAGCAGCTCTCTGGCAGAGCTTTTGCGTAGCGTTAATTAGCTAATTCTCGCAATCACTCCGTAAGTCATTTCTGCCCCAGCTTTGCAGGCTGGTGTGGAAGTGAATGACTTGCCAGGAGTCACCACAGGCACAGATGCAGTAAGCCAGGAAATGAACTCAAACTTCTGGGCTCTGGTCCTCAGCTTTGGCTGCTCGACCAAAACCATTTATCCAAGCTCACTATGAGCTTGGATGAACTGTTGTTTTCTCTGATGTTTCTCCTTGCGTGTGTGAAAGCATTCCCTTTGGCTTGTGACAGAAAGCCTGTGGTCCAGGAGGTAACTGGGCTCCGAGTCAGGCGCCTCTGTTCTTCTACCGTGTCTGCTACTGCTTCCCTGCGTGACCTAAGGCAAGGCATTTAAACTCATTGCATCACACGTGTCATGTTGGAAGAACCCAAAATTGCTTCTAAAACGTTGTTGTGTCAGCGCAGTGCAGCGTAGTGCAGGGCTGCACTCATTTCTTCCTGGCTGGCTCTGGACCTGGAGCCCCCGGTCTGGGCGTTACGCTTCACTCAGCTTCGCTCTACTTCTGGCCAGAGTCAGGCATCCCTTGACTGCATCCCACACACAAAGCAGCCACGCACAACCTGTGCATACTCTATTTTCTTCTTTTTAAAAACACAAAGCATTCAGCCAGTGTAAATCTGAATAACCCAGGGTGCATCTTCCTTCCAGTCACCTAATAGAGAGGATTGCAGACTCTACTGCTGTGGCACAACTGGTGCAGCATTTGGGCTTGACTTACAGCTGGGGTAAGCCAATAAACACTGGGATTTTCTAAAAGGCATAAGGGAATTAGGTGCTTATGTCTCCCTGACTTTCACTGGGGCTTAGCATTCAATTCCTTTAGGCTATTTTAAAGACCCCTGTCTACAAAAAGAAACTGGCTTTTATGGGCACAGCACAAACATTAAACTACTTTGACTAACTCTCCATGTGGAACTGCTCATGTGCAATAAAAATGGCAGTGTTTTCCAGTATAAATAATCATTCATTTCTTGAAATCATAAATCATTCACTTCTTGAATTGTTTGGGTGTCAGGGGATAAACTGTTAAATCCATATTTAGTACCTAACTCAAAGTCCTGCTTGATTTTTGGAAGTACTGCACACTCTTCACCTGGGAAAACTTGTACATCAGATCCCTCAGATAAAAGTGCTTAAACTGACCTTATATACTCACATTTAAAAACTCCACCCAACACTTAGAGGTAATCTGCAAAGGAAACTGAAAATCAGTTAAAAACTCTTCTGAACATTTTCAAAAATTACACAGCTGGAAGGCATTCCAGCTGGAAATGCATTTCAACTAATTTTTCATAAATGTCTTCCTTGTAAAATTCTGCCTTGCTCATCACAGATATCCTGGAACGTGATAGCTCTGGCCATGACAGCCATGCGCTGGGTGACCCAGTGGAAGCAGGGAGTGAAGAACTGGTCATGTGGTGGAAACCAGCCAGTTGTGTCAGGCAAATGGGACATTAGGACGGGAGAGAGCCCGTGGTGCAGTGCTGCAAAGGCAAGGTGTACCGCCCTCGTGGTGGGAGATGGGAGATGACAGCACACTGCGTGATCCTCACCATCAACATACTGGATTTGACAAGTCTGCATACCAGTAACCAAACTGCAGCCCAGGTGATTTTAATGCCCTGAATGCCATTCTGAGTGTCTGCTTGAAAGTTTGCCCCAGTCTAGATATGGTGCAGCACTTTTAGACGGGCCTTAGTGAAACTGTTGCACTCCCTGCGTATAGATGGACACACAATATCTGCCAAAAAATGTTCAGCCAACCTGGAAGTGTCAAGAGGATTTCATACAGGAAAAAAGATTTGAAGAAACTCAGTGGTTAAGTCAATGTTCATTTTACTTTGTAGTTCACCTTAACCGATCCTGTATGTGAGCCAAAACCCCCGAGACAAGAATGTGTGCAAAAGATATAAAGCTGTGAAATGGTGGGACAAATAGCTTCTCTTCCTCTAGTAAAATGAAACAGCAGCTACTTCTGAAAAGAATCCATGTGTCAAATCTGTAAATATGCTCTACCTCTTTTTATGCTGCTGCTATAATTAATGTAAAACCCTTTAAAATTCCTATCTGATACTTACACTTGTTATATCAACATATTTAATTCCAGAGCTACATCTTTTAGCAGGTTCTTTTACTTCATTCAAATTACTAATCGTTTAGATTCTCTCTGAAAGTCTTTCCTCCCTCGCTCCCCATGCATGCTTAACCTAATTAACTATAAATGAGAAAAAATGCTATTCACATAAAAAGAAAATGTTAACCTATAAATTATCCAGTGCTCCCTCCTGAGGCTGGCAACACCTCTCGCAGAAAAGCTCAAATGTTGGTGCAGTATTCTTGGCTTCCTATCCAGTTTCTGCCACCCAAAATCATTTTATACAATACATTACTCTGCCATTTTGTACATCTGGCAACATTTGCTGATACTAAGTCCTCTCCCGTGTTTTCAAGATTACACGAAGGAGGATTTCCAGGATGATTAATTGGAGAGAGAAAATCATTCTTTTACATTTCAAGGAACATTTGCGGAAGACTAATGGTCATTTATGGAAATATGGCCTCTTTATACCCATTAATGTCTTCCAGTGCTCCCTGTGGGTCACACAATTAACCACCCATTTGTGTTTCTTTGCTGTTGTCATCCCAAGTCCTCTCAGTTGTCACCACCAGTTGAAAATCTTCTGCTTTGCCATGGCCAGATCAAAAGGCCACTCGGGTCAGTGGAAGTGAGCCAGCTAAGGGACAGGGTCCTTGCTCTATATGTTTCTCCTCAAAATCCACTTTTTTCCAGAGGTTCTCAACTGCACTATGCCATATTCCACCCTGACAACCTTTTCCAAATGTATTTGTAAATCCAAATAAAAAGTAGACAGATACGATCCTTTATTTTCTCATTCTATTCCCATGCTTTTGTGACTTTATTTGTCTCACTCTCCAGTGATGATGGAAAGGGCATTGCTGTGCCTAGTGTAACATTGTTCTGATCTATAGCTAGAGCTCCAGAGTACTCTAGTATCTTATTGTTATCATAATTATTGTTACCATTATTCATAATGATAACATTCATTTCCAGTGGAACCTGACATAATGGATCTCTGTCCAGTAACAGGACAGACATGCACCCAGGTACCAGGTCACATCACGGGCACCACTAGGGATGCTGCAGCCCAAGCGAAGAGTGGCACTAGGCACTTCTGGGGGAGATGACCTTTCCATTGCATTTCCCACGGTTCCCTGCTGTTTGCCCTATCTCCCTGCCTCTACAGGACTTTGTGTCAGCGCCCTGAGACCACTAATAGGCCTTAATGGCCGACGGATTAGTATAACAGTATGTTGCCCTGTTTTTTTCCCTTTGCCAATGAAAGTAGACAGTGCCCAGGCAACAGCCTCTTACCAGGACATTTTTGTACACTCTTTCTTGGAACTGGCATCTAACCAGGTCTTGGTTTAACTCACCACCAATCCCATCACACTGCTCAATGTCTACCCCGTGCTGCTGTCTGCGAGCTCCAAAACAGCTGTATGTTAAACTGGGAGGGCAAGGTGCTTACAAATGAGCGAGGAAGTATGGGTCATCACACATGAATGGAAATCTTTCCTTTCCTTAGCCTATCATTATCCTTTCTCATCTCAATTTAACAGAAGATTAAAAAAAGGTACATGTATGTTGAATAAAAGGCATAGTGCTATCAAACTACCCACACATAAATTGTATTATGTTTGATAATACCATCCATGTAACGAGCATGGGGTCAGTAAACGAGTTCTTAGTCGTTCCACATCTGTATGACGGGAAGATTTCTCTGTGGTGACCTGACAATGAGGAAGATCGTCCTAAGGACTGAGGAACACGCCAATGCTGTCATGTCTGTTCCTTGCCAAAACGCTGCAGCCACATCCCTTGATATCTCCCGTATCCAGAGTTCGGACATCACAAGGAAGCTGATGATGTTTCAGACAATGTCCGAATCGTTCACAGGACACTGGTCCCAAGAATGCGTGGTGTCACCTTCTAGCGGAGACGGCTGATGCCTAAAACAACTTCTTTCTCCAAAGAGGTAGAAGAGTTACGGCAGTCAGCCGACACCAGGGATAGGTATGTGTTGACATCCATGCCTTGTTACAGTTTCCTTTGCTATCCATGTAACTTGTCCCAGGTATTTTATGAAGTGCAAAATATCAACACTAGGGTTTTTTTCCCTGATATGAAAAGAGACATACGCAAGCATAGAAAAAAATGAAGAGAGAAAAAGGAGAAATTAGGACAACACTGACAAAAACAGGGAGGAATGTTATATCACAATACAGTAAGTTAAAGAAGAGGCAAACTGCTTATCTGTCCATTCCCAGTTCTCTGAAATTTTCCCCACTTTGATGGTGTTTGGTCACAACCTGAGAAGAGATGGGCCCTCCAGCGGTGCAGAGGCAGCCTCATACTGAAACAGGAAGAAGTATAACCTACTTGCCATTCCTGAACTCAGTAAAAAGGACTGGAGAGAGGAAAAACTCAGGAACAAACTATTGGCATTTTGCTTTAGCCTTCCAGATAGCAAAATCATCAAGACATGGATTTAACGAGTGTGCGTCCATTACGTGGTTCAGGAAACACCGTTGCCATAACACAAGTTAGTTGAAAGTACTGTAAGTACACAAGTCTGCTAAAATACCCATATTAAAGGTATATATAAAGTTGAGGAGAAGATAATGTCATCCAAGCTTTTCTTATTTTAACACTGCTTCAGGATGATTTACACATTTTAGCAGAAAATGCAAAAGCTGTTCCATGTACCTTCACTCAGATTTTTACCTTAATTTTCCTGCAGGAAGCCCCGTACTCCTTCCTGTGGTCACTCAAAAGACTGAATCAGGACCATAGCACCTTGCAGATGGCCCCCCATCAAACTTATCCACCCTGCCCTCTTCCCACAACCTCCCTCACAGTTCATACCTGCATTTTATGTTTCCCCGTTTCCACCAGTGCTGTATCTGTTTCCTCGCTCCTATTTCCCTGCGAGACACTGAGCACATTCCCGCAAGCCCTCACCAAGGGAGCACCAGCCAGTCCTGCAATTTTCCACAAACCCCCTGCTCCAATGCCCACACAAATCCCAACCACTTCCTTTCCTGTTCGCTGCCGAGAGCCCCTTTCATCAATGGGTTTGCAGGAATACAACCGCTAAGAATTTTAGTTAATTGGTACTAATTATAGTTAACTGTAATTAGGGGCACATTCACAGGGGGGAGGCAGGGCTGAAGGAGGAGAAATAGAATTCAGTACGCTCTCAACTCTGTACACACACTTAGCTGAGCAGGGTTAATAAGAGTATCAGTCTGGTTCCCAAGCACACAAGAGGTAAATAGAAGCCATTTTTCATGTTTTATTCTGCAGAGTACAGTTTTACCATGGCCCGTTTTACAAGTGAGGTAAATGAGTCATAGAAAAATCAAGTAGCTTGACCAAGGCTTTGCAGTAAGACATCGGCAACATGGAGCACTGGAGTAACTACTTTCCAGCCCATTTGATCCTCATGAGAACAAAATCTTGCATTGTTGTTGCTGTTGTTGTTGTTGTTGTTAATATTATTATTGTTAGCATTATTGTTATTATTATTAATATTGTTGTTGTTATTGTTGTTATTATTATTACCTCCAGCACCAGAAGTTTTAGGCTAAGCTGTGGAACAGCCGCACAACTGAATTTTAATTAATCAATCCCTAATCCCTGATTAGGGGAGCACAGCAAGAAGAAAATATCTGAGAGAAAATAAGCTTCTGACAGAAACAAAAATATCATTTGCAAGGTCAACATCCTGCATCAATTCACAATTGATAAGATTCAGTAAGCAGCAGTGGAAAAATATTAGATAGTCTATTAGGAGACACTTAGGTGAATATTGTGTTCCAACCTTTGAAATCCAAGCTGTGCTTTAAGATTGTAACTATCTTTTTGCTCCAGAACAAAAAAAAAATTGAAAGGCATGACTATTAAGCAAGGATAAAGGTTGAGTCATAAGCAAATGTCATGTTATAGATTTACCTACCAACAAGAAGCCAGCGGGGTTCAGGTCAGAGGTTAATGAAAGACATCCAAAGGTCATTCAGTGATTATGTGAGAGCATGAGTTTAATAGGGCACAGGGACGACAGACACTGACAGAAGATTTATGCCAGAGGTGATGACACCGCTACGAATACTGCTGATAAAAAGAGCCCCAATATCGGACTGAACAGAATGATGAATGGCGCACATGTCCACTCACACTTCTCATTATAAGCTCCTTCACTCATGGTGGCACTTAGCGGCATTTATTTACTGTGGTTTGATGGTACTGAGCAGAAGCACGGTATATCTAATACTTTAAATGTAGACTTGCCATATAAAAATGAAACAAGAGATAAGATTAGACCATTGAATAATTGCCCAGCTTTCCTGCAGAGATTATATTCACTAGTGCTAACATTATTTTTTCCCTAATGTTCTAGTGTAGGAACAGCTCGAGTGAATTAATTTTCTAAGGCAGAAGGTCAAAGGAAAATAACTGATAAGCTTTGTGCCTGCTATAGAATATCACTTTACAATATTCTCGCTTCCTCATTTGTCAGATAGAGAATAAGAGATAATATAATAAAGGTATATAAACATATTTTTTGTCACGCCATATTTAGTTTTAGTTGTCCCAAGTGCTATTTTTCCTTGTGTCTGGAAGGAAGAAGATCAGAGAAGTCAGCCAAAAATGTCAAATAAAAAAGAAAAAAAAAAAAGAATAAACCTTAGGACCAAAACCAAGGAAAACTGAAACCTGATGAATAACATGCACTGCACCAAGAAACTCCTTTTCAGACTGTTATATATTTATCAAATCACTGGAGTGTGAATTCTGTGAATAAGTCTTATCATCTTTCAGGCAGCAGGCACAATAAAAATTAGAACTACAGAAAATTTGTGGGTATTACAAAAGGTTATTTCTATCAATACATACGTATCTGTAGATGGGAATGTCACAGAAGAAAGTTTGCTCTGTCTTTCCACTCGTACCTTCACCCAGAGAAGGAGCGGTACTGCATGACGTCATATTTAACATTTAGTTGGACACAGAGCAACATAAATACGTCCCTACTCAACCAAGAGATGTTGTAAATAGTGTACGTAATTTTAAGAGGTGGAGACATAACATTCTGAGCATAGACTACCATCACTCTCCAAGATAGTTCATTTAGTTACCTCGTGTGTGCTGCCATTATTACTACTCCCAAATACAATAAATCTATATTTTATATTGTATCCATCTTGTGGTACCTGAATGTCTCCCATGTAATAGAAAAGGGAGGTGGCCACAGAAATGAGTTGTTATTATTATTTCTGTCATTATTGTTTCTTATGGTCTGTATTGCAGGTACTACTTTCACAGAGGTCATTTGGGTAAGCAATGGCCTATTACAAAGAGATTGACAGTCTGGTCCTAGAAATGTTGCAGTGGCTTCTAGATGTCACAATTATGCTATGTCTTGTGCTCACACATAATGAAAAGATGCTGCCTCTCCCAAAGAGCTTGCTCTCCCACAGGTTTTCCATCTTAAAAAAAGCTCACATGAAAACCCTCTCAGCTGATTGCTTGCAGCCAAGTTTTCAAGAACCAGTTTCTTGAGAAAGGCCTGTGCATCCAAGTTACAGCCTCTAGCCACTTGCTGACTTTCTAAGGAATGAAATGTAAGTATTCAGAGAGGGAGGTAGCATTTCAAATACACTTTGGAATACTCCTAGAAGAAATACGTGATAAACAGGAAAAAAACCCTACTTGCATTTCAGAAAAAAAAAATATTTCCTGGGTTACCTTGAAAATCACATCTTGATATCTAATATCTGGAGGTTATCCGAAGGTTCAGTTGATCCCTCAGGGTAAGGAACCTCTGATGGACTCCAGGAAACCAGATGTATGTCAGGCAGAAGTTGCTGAAGTGTCATGTCTAGTTAATAGAGAGGATTACATCGCTTATACTTCTGCTTGACCAGGAGGGCTAAAGAAAAAAAAAAGTAAATGTAAATAAAACCTCATCCCTGCGCAGCACATGAGACCTAGGCACTGTGTAAGCCAGGCAGGAACGTAAGTGGTGCTGGCATTGTACCAGACTTCTGCAATAAGGTAAACTCCAACCTGAGTGGAAGAAATGTATTTCGCTATGATACCAGATATTCCACCAATTTATACCCTAATATGAGTCACAGACTAACCCTTTTTAGCACTGATTCTGTCATCTCTTCCATCTATGCCCAGAGCAGATGGACATATATACACTTTTGTTTAAAGGACCTCACGCAGTTTTCCAATGTTTTTCAAGCACTGTAGAATAATTTACCAGAAACACGTTTAACCAACATTTTCCAACAGCAGGGTACTTACTGATCTTTGAGATCTTGGTACCCACATTCCCCTTTGGAAAAAATAATGCAATCAGTTTTAATTAACAAAGCTTTACACTGGGCTAATCACTAAAAATTCATAGAGCTAATCAACAGGACCATGCCTCCATTAAAATACAAGGCGGGGGTACACTCAGATATAGGAAAATGGTTGAAAATGCAGGAGGCAGAATGGTTTTTCTTTGAAGCTCTGTAGTCATCAGTGACACACTGTCATTCAGCATGTTTTATTGTCTACTTGAGTCAAATGAATAGAATGGTCTAATGGAAGCCACAGTGTTTCCAGATAGACAGCATATTTGTTACTGAGGCAGACAATAAAGTGTTAGTAAAGCATCTGAAGCGTCTCTACACCAAATGAGAATGAGATTTCTTATTTATGAATAGGGAAAATAAAACTTGAATGACACTCCTTATTTATTATGCAGCAAAAGAGAAAGCCAGGGCAACTGAAATTCTGTTTATAGAACAAATAGAAAATGTATCACTTTTCTAGCCAGCCACAAGAGACCAAGTTTCATCTGAAGATATAAGATCATTGCTGGTTATGAAGGAAAGATCACTTCTTCTGAAGCAGCAGAAATTCACTGATGACAAAACATTACTCATTTCGGACCATGTTCTGGTTACAAGCATGTCAAACTACTTCCAAAGTCTCTAATAATATATAGCTAAAATTTCATAACTAGAATAAAACATGATCTTTATTCTGCTGCACCACAGATGCTTGAAAAAGCCGAGAAATTGTATAAGCAGATTACTCTCAAAAAGACCACTGCATGAAATTCCCTTATTTTTTATAATATTTTGGCAACTAACACATAGTGTTGAATTTAGTTGGAATGGAAGATCTTCATATGACTCTCAGGTAGCACATTTGAGAAAATGACAGTGAACTGCTGGTGCCTTTCGCAAACTAATTATGTTATTTGGAGTCCAGCATCTACCCTGGAGATCCAGACTCCAAACAATCTAATTATCAAATAATCTAATCTGCTGGATTTAGATCAAATCTCTCTAAGAATTGAGTGCTAATTATATGTATATGCATATATATATATGTGCATTTCTGTATGGGCAATATTTTTACTTTAACACTCTCTATGAATTTAATTAATCTCATTCTTGAAAAAGCTTTCTTCCGAGAAAAGCCAGAGAAGAAAGTATTGTGACAACAGCCATAAATCCACAGCAGAAGGTCTGTTGGGTAAGTAGCACGGGGCACAAGTTGTAATATTTTTCTGTATTTAAAGTATTTGCGTTCACTTTGGGTACGTGTGTTTATCTTTATGCAAGTCCTGGCATGCTCAGAGTACTTCAATTCCTGGGTAATGGAAATACCATCAGAAGCCTGAATCTCATCATCTTTTTTGATAAATGAATCAGTGGAGCAAAAAGAAGAAGAAAAAAAAGACTACAAAAAAACCACTAGGAACAATCCAAACACAAACAAAATACTGAGATTTTATTTGTCTCTCTGCAATGTGAAGGCCAAATTCTTCACCAGGGTAAATTTACAATGCCAGCAGAAATTCAGGTCCAAAATGTGTAGCCCAGAAGTAAACGGATAAGACAAAATCCAGGAGCCAGTTTAGGCTAGTTATAGTTCAGTGATCCACATCAGCAATGCAGCTGTGTACATATTTTTCAGTACATGCAAGTCCTATGTACTTTGGTTCAACTTCTGTGTAATAATTCTACTAAGAATTAAAGAATAGATAAGATAAAGATAAGAATTAAAAAAATCTTCCTCATTAAACCTTAAACCTTCCTCACTAAACCTTAAAAATACATAGAAGTGAAGATAACTAATTCTGTTAATAGATCCATTTGCCGTCACTTTAAAATACACGTTCAGAAGGTTCATGGCCCGTGTTCTGGTTGTAACATCAAATCTTACGCAACACAGCTAAATCCCTGCTTTCACCAGAAAAGGAGAAGTTGAAGCAGTAGCCCAGAAATCCAGGACAGCCTAACAGCTCTTTGCTGACACTAACTGGTGGGTCGCTGTAGAAAAAAAGAGACAATTTATATTTTCACAAAGATTATAGCCAAAGCAGTACAATAATAAGGAAGGAGGAAAAGGGCTTCAATCTTTTAGGCCTGAAAACTCAACAACACAAATTCCATTATATTATTTTATATTATGTTCTTCCGTCTTCTTTCCTTCTCTAGCACATGGCTCTCCAGTGTTGTCTCTGTGATCCTGCAACTCAAAAAAATAATACAGCTGACTCAATTATTAATCCTTCTTGTCTTTTTATAGCTTCAGGGAGAGTTACGTGGAGTTGGTTGCCAACTATCGCTCCGTTTATCCCTGTGTTCCTTGCACAATCAGCTTGCCAAACACCAGACTTCACTTTTTTCTTGCCAAGCTTGCCAAGGCTGCATGCCATGTGCTAGGAAGGTTCCCAGGAGAGCACCAGTTCTTGCCGCAGGTGCCTGGATTGCAACCTGCCTCTTGCTCTAGGACTTGGCATTGCAGGCGGTGGGTGAGCCACCTACCCGGTGCTCAGCACTTGCTGGACATCATGGGATGGAGCTGCCAGCGCAGGAATTGCCAGCTGCTCTGGTGTAAAATAACCGTGAGGGGCCAAAAGAGTGTCATGAACGTGGGGTGAGACTCGAGAGCACTATGCTGCTGACCTCTCTCCTTTATCAGGCTCTGACAGCCCATTAATAACAATATCAGATGGGATATTTTATTGTATGAAATTGTGCAGCTCTGTAGAGATTTGGAGACAAATTGCCTAACTGAGGGTGTGTAATGCTATTCTAGATGCCTTAGGGTGTCCCTCCTCAGCCACAGCTGCAGCCTCAGGACGGTAAGGGTCTTGCACGTGGCTGTCGCATCCCCAGCTCCATGCAGGTATCCTGGATGCCTTAAAGTGTTTCCAGGATAGACCCTGAATCCTGTGTTTAGGCACCTGAATCACTTACTGTCAAAAGCAACTAAGGCCGATGGAATACGTTTCATTAAAACTGCTTTTAATGGAAAATTTTGTTTCCAAGTGAACTCTTGGTTCCTTTATTTTTGCATTTTGCGCCATGTGCTTTCTGAGGGAAAGGTCGAATTTGAGGGGAAGCTGAATGCTGCAAAATGGAAATATTTGTTGGAAATGAGAACTTCTGCTATTTGAATTGTCACTGTAAATTTGCAGATTTCAGTTGGCTAAGAGAAATAGACGTTTTTCAAACTGCTCTGTAATGTGTCCTTCCCAGCAGTGTCAATGCCAGCAGTGATTGCTGTGCAACACAGAGACTTGTTGCAACACAAACATTCCTCAACACTGACCCAGATAACCTGTACTGTTGAACAAATTACACAGGGTAACATCATTAACTCCTTATTCTGAGGCCTAAAAGTTAGATGTCTATGAAGTTTGGCATCTTTTCCATCTGCAACAGGTGAAGGAAAGAAACAGCCTTCTCCAGAAGGCAATTTTTTAAACTTAAAATAGATACATCAAATGAGCAGAAGGATCACTCCGTATGTGCTATTTCTCTCTACCACCTGCAGAGGAATCTGCTGCTCTCTCTAGACTGTAAACTCTGCAGGGGTAGACTGGTTCACATTCTGTATTTGTACAGTGAATAGCAAAATACGGATGCGTTATTGCCCTATCTCAAAGTAAATTAAAACAAGTTGTTGACATTTTTTGTAGGCATAAATATAAGGTCTGTAACTCTACAGATATAATGCCAATTGAAATAAGTTCAGTCAACAGTATTGCCAATGCAATTGGCATTGCAATTGCTTGCTAATGACTACACGGCAAGCCTTGTGATACTGGGTAGGAGCTTTTCAAACACAGTTGCTAGAATTTTCTTCCTTCCTTGTGGATCTGAGATGCCACATATGGAATGAAAGAGGGCGGGGGGGGAAGGGAGAAAGAAAGGGAGAAAGGGAGAAGGGGGGAGAGAAAGAGAGACACAGAGACAGAAAAAGAAAGTAAAGAAAAGAAAGAAAGAAAGAAAGAAAGAAAGAAAGAAAGAAAGAAAGAAAGAAAGAAAGAAAGGAAGGGAGAGAGGGAGAAAGGAAGGAAGGAAGGAAGGAAGGAAGGAAGGAAGGAAGGAAGGAAGGAAGGAAGGAAGGAAGGAAGGGAATCTGAGTTTCATGGCTGCCGAGAAATTGTGAACCTCCAAACCTTAACTATATTGACAGAGAAACCACTTCCTTCTATTTTCAATGACACATATATTTAAAATATTTTCAACTGAGTTCAGAAAATATTTTAACTCCTTGTGCAAGGCTGCTTTTCTTCTCAGACACCAGTTTTTCTGTTTGCTTTTCTTATGCCATTCTTCTCATCCAATCAGCCACCTATTTTTAGCTTGATTTGACCTGAATTTCCTTCCTGCCTTTTCCGCATATACTTATTCATCTGGACTGACTTTATTTTGACTCTTAGCAAGTGGCACTCCTATGACACATGCACACACGCCTAGGACTGGAATGCATTCATATACATTCTCCGTGCATATTCAGGCTCCATGCTGTCCTTGCTTCCCACCAGAATCTATCACTGAAAAAAATATGCCCCAGTGAAGCTCAGTGTGTCAGCTATTTAGTCTGTCCTTTGAATCTAGATGTTGTATGGAGCTATAAAAATAAGGTAGGAAGTCTTTTATTTCTAAATCCCATATTTGTATGTATTCTAATATGACGATGATTACCTTGCATTTTCAATATCTTATTTAAATGTCATAGTCCTTCAGTACTAAAGCTTTTTGTGGCTCTTTGGCATGTGATGCAATGAGGTTATCTTGGTAAACTTCTGACTGGGCTGGACTCCATATCTCAGAAACCACAACTGTGCTTGGCAGTGTTTACTCCCTAGGTAACTATTTTAGCAAGTACTGAATGAGTGTGGCAACTACATCAGGGGTGAGCCCCTCTGGCAGAGTGATATAGGGAAACTCATGACACATTTGTCCATGCAGCATCTTTCAGTAAATAAATAAAGGACTTTAGCCTCTGGAGCTGACAACCCACCATCTTTTGCAAGTGGCTAAATAAATAAATAAAAATGCCTTTGGTGTCAGTCCTAGAACTGTGTATCCTGTTGCTACCCTGTGATAAGCACAAGCCCTTTTCGTATGTAAGAATGCATGCGATCCAACAGTTTCACATTGCTACTGTCTCTTTTTCCGCCCCTCTCTACAATGCCAACCCTATTGGAAAATCAATTTTATAGAACTTATCCAGTGCACGCTGTGCTCTTGCCAAGACCCCAGACTCGTTCACAGTACACTGCCTCTTTGTGCCTAACAAGCTCCCCATATGTTGCGGGACTTGTCAGCCATGCTGATCTTTGCCTGTGACCCAGCTGTGTGCTAACTAGGATGGCTACTACGCCTTCTTTTGCAGTTAATAAAAGAGACAAGACAGCAGCCTCAGCTGGTGAAATAAAAGACATTTGTGGAAATTGTGCCCAGTTCTATAATTCTTCATTTCTGAAGGCCTTCCAGAAGCCTTCTGTACGCATGGAGAACTTCCAAGAAGGCTTTGAAGGAGATTTATATTCCTGAAGAATATTTTGATAACGAAATGTCTATAATTTACAACTTTTTTTTACAATGCTAGCTAAAGGCCCCAAATAACAGCAACAGTTGATGTAGTTGTCTGAAACTTGGAATGAGGAAGGGACAGGCATTGCTTGTCGCAAAACTGCTCTTGGTCATCGGCCATCCTTCAGCACAATTCACAAGTGGGCTTCTTCACAACTCCTGCTAAAGCAATGCCATAGATATTCAGGATCTTCATGGATATTCACAGATATTCACAGGATCTTCTGTGCTTGTAGAGATCTACTGATGTTCATTCATACACCTAACAAAGCAAACTTGGCCTAATCTCTGAGAACAAGACTCCTACCCAGGTGGTCTTATACTGAACGCACTCTGTGGTTGCCCCACCACTCCAGGCAGTAAAGGCATACTTAGGGAAAGAACAATAACCTTGGCCCGATGCTGTCCTTACCTATGTAATCCTCGGAAGCTCTACCAGGAATCAGCTTCAGACTTCTACAGAAGGCTTTTTCTTCTCATATGTATAGGCCTTTCCCAAGCTACACATACATATTGTTCCAGATGTTTCCTGGTAATTTTATCATGGATCACCACAGAAAGACTCACATTAGGCTTATCTACCTACTGTCTTACTGTCTCTATTCCTCATCCATCCATCCATCCATCCATCCATCCATCCATCCATCCATCGTCTTCTCACTCTTTCTTTATTGTCCTGCTATGGACATACCTCAGCCAGGCAGAGCGGCCTTGGCTCATGCAACCAGTGTATCAGGCAGCTACAAAGGCCTTTACAAAACCAAACTTTTTAAAAGCCACTGTTCTGGACATGACAGCAATTCCACTCTTTCTATAGGTATGTGGCTGCCCTAGGGTCCTCTGCTTTGTACGAACTCTTCTGAGTTTTTCATTGTCAGTTTCATATCCAGAGCAATATTTATTTCCGAAAACTAAATCCAGAATGTTCTGTATTGTCTTGTTCCGCAGCCAGTGCAATGAAACAACTTCACGTTGCTTTCCAAAAAAGATGCTTCTCCCATGACATTTTATAGCAATTCCAGTCAAAGTTGGAGCAAGTGACATTTCTCTGGAGGACATATGTCTGCCTCCTCTGTCTGCAAAACTATTTGCTGATGTATTTATTTTGGCAATCTCCAATTCAGATATGTTTTAGTATGTTTTTCCCTCATACTTCTCCCATTTCTGTGCGACAGGACATTGTACCCTCTAAGACAACCAGATGGGTATAAGGACAGAGTCTTCAGCTGGTGTAAACTGGCAATGCCAATAAAGTCCTTGGAGTGGCACTGATTTACACCAACACTGATTATTTATTTTCTCATATATTAGCCTTAATACCCTTCTACTAATATAGCTAATATTTCTCATATGATCAGTTTATTTTTTGTAGGAATTAACCTTTTGTAATTTTATAGTATCAAATGCAGCAGCAGACCTGACTATAACGAATCCAAATTTATTTATAGACAAATCATTACCTGACTATATATACACATCTAGAGAAGGAAAGACCCAGCAATCATTTGCAGTCTCCATCTACCTATGCCACGCTTTCCTCTCTAACGCACACACTTCACGTTCACAAAGTTTCTGCTTTCAGGCTTTCTGATGGTTCTGGTCTTTAAGGCACAAAGAGAAAGGGCACTTTGCTCTGCCTCAGGCATGTGGCTGGTGTTTATCTGATGTTAGGGAGAGATATTTTATTTAATTAAAAAACCCTTTTGTCTTTCTTGATCCAAAATTTGGAGTTCAAGTACAGCAAAGTAACTATCTAAACTGCAGACAGGGCAAGCAGCTCAGCTGGAAAGTGAGAATAAAAAGATTTTGTTTCTGTGTGATGAAAACCAAAGTTGAATTATTTGAAAATTCATTTATTGCTCATCGAAACCACAACGGGTTTCTGCTGCTGTAAATCTCTCCCTTTTCGATTCTTACTCTATTATGGACCCATATACTCTCCTCTGAGTTTATACATGTTTGGTGACACTGTTGTTCACAACATACTAGCACAAAGAAACCACAGTTATCACTGAAGATGCCACTATAGTAAATATAGTTACAAATTCCATCCTATCCAGTCATTATTCTGGGAACTGTAACAGGATCTGTACTGAATCACTGCAGACCTTGTAACATGGCAAGCTCTATCAAAGTCTTTGCAGTGAAACACTAAGCTTGAGGGAATGCAATGTGCAAATATTTTTAATAAATTGTATTATCAGTGTGATGAGAAAGTAAGAAGTTCATTAACAGAAGAATAATAATGAATACGTTATAATGAATATATATGAGATATATAAATGAATACAACAGCATTATTCTCTTATACCCCTCCCTGCATATATACAATAAATGGTATTTTTTATTGTGAAGCCCTTACTACACGTTAAGACAGGTTAAAGCAAATTATTTTCTGCTTCACATGTACGTTCTCCCCAGGAGGCCCCAGACCGGTGAGGAAATCGTGGTTGCCGGCGTGACGAGCTGTGTCAGTTCTGCCCCAGTCCCTAAGCTAAGCGCATGGGAAAGCCCTTGCGGAGTCAGGGAGAGCCGGGGCCAGGCCCGCAGTCTGAGCCGCGAAACAAGCGTTCCCTCCTTCCCCTTTCTGGCACCGCCACGGCCCTGCCTGGCTCAGCCCGGCTCACCTGGACGCGCAAGCACGGCACAGAACCCTAACGGCGGGCGTCCTTATTTACTTCGGTCACCAGCCCCTTTCCAAAGGCAGAGCCCTGCTGAGCCGTCCGTGAGTCCCTCCCT
>VZTV01118930.1:0-12330 GCA_013400875.1 Anhinga rufa | reverse complement strand
GATGTCATCTATCTGGACTTTTGACACAGTCCCACACAGCACCCTTCTCTCTAAACTGGAGAGGTAGGGATTTGATGGGTGGACTGTTCGGTGGATAAGGAACTGGCTTAGCAAATTTGCAGGCACCACCAAGCTGAGCGGTGCAGTTGACATGCCTGAGGGACGAGATGCCATTCATCCCTAGAAACATCCAAGGTCAGGTTGGACGGGGCTCTGAGCAACCTGCTCTAGTTGAAGATGTCCCTGCTCACTGCAGGGGGTTGGACTAGATGGCCTCTAAAGGTCCCTTCCAAACTAAACCATGCTATGATTCTATGAAAATTCAGGTGGCTTTGTTACTTCTGAACAGCTCATTGCGTTACAGAAATACATGCAAAAGGCAAAGTTCCTGCGGTGCTGGAAAAAAACAAATGACAGCAGTCATTGCTAAGGTGGGAAAAAATCAACAAAGCATATCAAAGCTGTTTAGTTTTGCTCTAATAGCCATGACCTTGCAAATCTTTATTTACCCGATGAACACAGGTATGCCCTTTTAACTGAAGTCAATTATACAAGTGTACCATATGACTTCATCAGCGTTAGGCATTTGGCCCATGCTGCTACATGTTATTAGTAGTGTATTTCTCCCTGCGGTGCAATGGAGTGCAATTACTGTCACATACAATGAAACAGAAATTCATTCCGTTTACAAAAAACATTCTGTCAGACAGCTAAAACTTTGTTAAAAAAATGTAGGCAATAAGAGTTTACATAAAAAGCTTTTTGATATTAAAAATATCATTCGTCGTTTTTTCTTGAAATAGCTGACCGTTAAGGTAGAGAGTGCCCCTTACCTCCTCTCTTGTTCAACTTGGCATACCCTGGCATATAGCTGCTTGTCATGGATGATGAACTGCTGAAGGAGGAGTGGGGTAATGCCGAGACCAGAGGTTCATCACACTTTTCTGAAACACAAGAAAACAGATTCACTTTATACTATTAATTATTCATACATATTGTGTGGCAATATACCCTTTATTTTTCTTTTGGGTAATAATACAGCCTTGCTCTTTTCGTACACGTGGAATGCACATGGCTACATCCCAACATCTCACTAAAAAACCTAAAACACAAACAAACAAAAAACCCCAACCAACCAACCAAAAAACCCAGAAGAAAACCCCAAAACAAAGAGAGACACAGGACAAAATTATGTAATGGTAATGCCTAACTGTGGACCACCACCCTCCTTAGGGATACTACAAATGAACAAAAAAGTCTGGCTTGATATATCTGGAATGTTTCTGGTGACATGAAAATGTAGTGCTAAAGAAAAGTATTATCATGAAAGCTTCATAAGAAGTAGATAAGATATAAACTTTCAGTTCTGTAACAGAAGTGCTGATAACCTGATATTTTAAAAAAGAAAATAAATTAGGGTATATTAATAAAAGCCTATGAGTTATCACATATTACAGATTTACTGAAGAAACAACAGAATAGTTTTTTTTAAATATAATCTCTATAATCCATTTGAGCACTTCACTTCTATTTTATTCAGCAAAAAGAAGATTAGGTTGGTATTAGCATCTAAGATAGAAAAACCAAAATCAGACTCTTTGCCTTTCTAATGAAGAAAAAAGTTTAAAACAAGTCTGCTGTCGTATGAAGTTATGTAAATTAGAATGAAGAGAACTGGCTTTTCATTTTTCAAATCCTTAGATAGTTAATGTACTACCCTTTGTTCTAGTTTTTCCTCAGTTATTTCAACAGATGGGTGAAATATGTAGGATAAAGTATACATTTACATTTCAGGTACAACCTAAAAAGCATGCAACCTACACCAGTCAGCTCGACTAACCTTTTTAAACACACACACACTGCAACACAGGCTCTGCTGTAAGAGGAAACACCCTCCATTTATGTATCTAGAAAGCATTAGACCATCCTTGGTAGGCAGCATATTTAACGCTGTATGGTTTCAGTTGGGACAGAGTTCATTTTCTTCACTGCAGCTGGTGCAGGGCTGTGTTTTGGACTTAGTATGAGAATAACACCGATAACACACTGATGGTTTGGTTGTTGCTGGGCAGTGCTGAACTAGTCAAGGACTTTTCCAGCCTCCCACGCTCTGCCGGGTGCACAAGAAGCCGGGAAGGGAGGAGGCACAGCCAAGAGAGCTGATCCAAACTGGCCAAAGGGATATTCCATATCATATGACATCATGGCCAGTATAGTAACTGGGGGGAGCTGGCCGGGACAGGGGGCAATCGTGGCTCGGGAATTGGCAGCGTCGGTCGGTGGGTGGTGAGCGGTTGTATCACTTGTGGGGTTTTGGGGTTTGTTTGTTTTTTTTCTTCCTTTCGGGCTTCGTTTCTCTCCCTCGTTTTTTTTTTTCTTTATTATTATTATCATTACTATTATTGTTATCATAATCATTGTTATTATCATTACCGTTATTACTATTACTATTTTATTTTAATTAGTAAGCTATTCTTGTCTCAACCCACGAGTTTCCTTGCTTTTGCTCTCCCGATTCTCTCCCCATCCCACAGGGGCAGGGGCAGCGAGCGGCTGCGGGGTGCTCGGTTGTTGACTGGGGCTAAACCACGACAAACGCTCAGCCACACCATGTAGTTTAGATACAGTTAGAAAATGGTGATTTGGTCGGACCGGATCACTTGTAGCGACTGAATTAATCCTACCCTCAAAAGAGGAACTTTAAGGGGAAAAAAAAAGGACTGTGAGTGAACCAAGTAATTAATAATGCAGGTCTCCTAAAATTTCCAGTCTCATGTAATGAAAAATAAAATTACTTTCACAGCAATAGAAACTGAAGCACAGAAATACAGAACATTTGTTCATGAATCAGTACTTTGACATTTAACAAAATAAATAAGTTTCCTTCACAAACCTCCAAGAGATTGTTAAGGGAGAAAACAAAATTCGTACCAGCATAAAAGCACAGGCAAGAGTAAAGGGTAATTGCTTTGCACTGAACTAAGGGACAATTCCAATGACTTTGAGGTTCACTACCACACTATTTAATGATGGAATTTTGACAAGGGAAGATAAATGCTTTTAAGCATTATTGTTTATACCACAAAATAGCAGGATCGATTCCCGTCCTCCCTCCTCCCGCTGCTTTGGCTGCAGCCACCTGGCACGTTTGGCGAGAAGCCTGCAGCCTGATGGGCGCAGCGCCTTGTGCTCCCGTCACACCACCCAAGCAGCACACCGGGGTCGCGCAGGGCCTCTCCTTGGCAGCCGGGGTTCGGCATGGAGCAAGGGCCTACCTTTTAAGATCCTGGGTGCCAGGCTGCTGTTATTTCAGTTGAAGTAGAACAAGGTTAAGAATGGAATTGAGCAGCAGATTGAAGTACTCATTACAAATTTTGCCCTAAATGTCATAATCACAGAAAGAGTTACTTGACAAAGTTTTTCTCAGGTATTTCTTGATCTATAGTGTATTTTTGGCAGTTCATAAAAATAGGTTAACTTAAAGACTGCTAGCAAACTGCTCTCACTGCCGCTTCATTATTAGTGGTACCTAGCTGGAGATTTGAACTCATTTGTCATTAATTCTGTTGCCTAGGTAAAAATTAAATGAAGTATTTAAAAGAAGAAGAACACATAATCAGAAATATTTAAAAAATATGTAAGAAAATCCCTTTATAGCATTTTCCTATGCTTATCTTCATGATATTTACTGTTAAGGAAAAAAAAAATTCTCATTAATAATGAGAGCTAAGGTTGAACCTTTGTTCAGTTCCCTGGGTTTTTTTAGTATACTTTTGAATGCAAACTGTTCGGTTAATATGATTTTCCCTCACCCATAGTTTCACACTGGGATGGAGGGGCGGGGCAGGGAAGAAAAACCTGCAACTTTATGGAAGAACTTTAGGAATAGAAAGATTTCTACAAAACTGTTTGCTACTTATGCAATTTGATTAATTAGTGAATATAATGGGAGGCTATTGGTCACAATAGTCTAAAAAAAAACTTGGGAAAAGAGCTGTCCTAAATCACAACAAAACGTTTTTTACAGGGATAAAACGTAAGCAAAACCTTAATTTCTGCAACAAAAAATTAAATCTGTATTTCAGACAATGTGTACAGAAACAACATGACAGCTGATAAAAACCCTTTCCAAATAGTAGGTCATCAGAACTTTTATTCTTTTATTGATCCCAGTAGCAAGTGAGAAAATCTCCTCCTTTTATTTTGACAGCTACTATATTGGTGCTACTATTGATGAAGCTATGCAAAAGGAAATATGGAAAAACCTGTTTGGAAAGAGTACTAGCTTCTAAATCATCATCCCCCTGTATGGCCTGCCTTGTCTCCCTGCTTCACTAATCCATCCTCTCAGATTCAAAAGAATAAGACAGAGAAGCTTGAAAACTCAAAAAATAAAAATAATTTCCCACAGGGACTATCACTCTGTATTTGCCACCGCAGTCATATTTTTTACAGACAGTCATGAATGCGTTTCATTTGGCATATATGTGCTTCTGAAGTATTGAATCTGGACCTCTGCCACCTTAGTTTGGTTGGAATCACCAATATTGGGGTGGGGAAACAAGCAGAGTCAATACAGTTTTCCTTCACTATTGTATAGAACTGCATTCACTTCCTACGCCTGTTTTGGGATAACAACTAATAAGCTAAAGAATAAAACAAAAAAAATACCTCACTTTCTCATTGTTTAAAAAACAACTAAAAAACAAACACACACACACACACACCCCCCAATCTACCCGCTCATTTAGGCTTCAAAATATAGGAAATTCACCACAAATGTGTATGAATTATAGGGAAGGATTGTACTTCAAATGAATAGCCATTAAAAAAAAGATATTAAATCTCATCAATAAATCATGACTTTAGGTCCAATAGAACTAAAGCTAAAAGACTGCTACATAAGCTAGTATTTCTAGCCGTGTAGGAAAGTTCCGCTAAATATATTGCGCTATTTAAACTTCCTTCATAACATGAAATGCTGTTATGCCACAGATTTAAGAGAAAAAAAATAATCCTTGGGAACCTTTGGTTCTTTCAGCAGTTTTAGTTATTTCCTGCAGAATCCAATTTTTTACTTACTAAAATCAGAATCATATATACCTTCCTGTTACTGAGATATAATAGCTTTCCCTGTATAAGTCAATGTACTGTGCCCTGTTAATCAATTACAGGGCACACTCTCCTGCCAGCATCGTAGCAGCAAAGAAATAAACTCTCCTCCGTACTATTTATCTCAGTGATATATTAACATTCAAGCCAGCTTAGGTCCATTTAAATGTTAGCTTCCTGAAGCAGAACCACACTTCCACTCCACTCCATTCTGTTCGGATAGAAAGAACTGATAACTTTGTCATAGGTATGATGACATTTGCTACTCTGAACACACACACAAGAAGGAAATTATATATCAGAAGGATATTATATGTCCATCAGAAACAAGTTTCCTTGAGATTCAAATAATTGGATTGATGGAAGAAAGGTCACCTAAAGTCATTAAATGCAAATGCAAAAACCTCTGCAATCCACAAGCTTCAAATTCCTCAAGACCTAAAGACTAGGAAAGGGAAGAACTGCTATGCACTTGCTCTGTTCTTACGTGCTTTCTCAGGCATCTGGCTCTTGGAAACCAGATACCAGATGAGATGGATCTTTCGCCCTACCAAGTGCGGCCTCTCATATGTTCTGGTACTGCACTCAACAAAACCAGGAAAGGATCACTGTCTCTTCCTGTTTTACAGTCTATTTATAGTTTATATGGTCTACCCATCATGATGGATAGACTAAAAAAGGGCTGTCTTCTACATTGCCTGCAATCGCTTTAATTCCCGCTTATTTAGTCCATGAGCTATTTGGGGAATAGGGACCGGATTTATTTGAAGGGACAGAACTTGACTGTAGCACAAAGCAGACCATATACACACAAACTCTTGGTTTGTCAACCCCAGAGGTTGTTAAAGCTTAATCCTCGCTATACGAGTGACTTCCAATGATTTTTGGTGGGCAAAGCAGAGTAAAAAAAACTCAGTGCTTCACTTCACAGAAGTCTGTTCAAATGCTAAGCATCCTGATCAATAAACAGGTCACCTGTAAAGTTGCTGACATATCTTATCAAAGCAGTCTGAGCAGATGAAAAAGACAATCTGCAGTTCATCTGTATCTTCTTGACATTTGAATCTAGCAGTAGGTTAGAATGCATACAAACAACTAGACATTTAGAAATGTTAAGAAATGGGAACAGTACACCCTTATAGTCACAGGTGGCTTTTATTAATAATTTGAAGTTGCATTGGAGGATCTCTCAGAAGGTCTCGCAGAGATTCTGCCAGGAAAGTAAAAAGAGAGCTAGGAAGTGTACAGTGCTTCTAAAAAAGAAAAATATTTGGATACTGATAAATAGCACTCATCAGAAATAAGTGACTTACTAAGAATGCTTTTGAAGAACAAAGGCTTTTCCATCGTTATGGTCCAGGGTGCACTGAGGAACAGACCTTTAAAAAAGTACCAACCCCCAAATCCACAAATTCACCCCTCCTTCTTCAAAATCTTCAGTCAGTCAGGACTTCCTATCAAATTATAATCCGTTATCATAATTTTGCCATAGGATACTAGCTCTAAGATATACACAAGCTGCCAATAACAACTTTACTAAAGAAAGCCCCATATCTTTATGTCAGAAATGAAGAATTCAAAAGCTGATCAACTTAGATGCAAAAAGGCAAATGACTACAATATCAATATTGTGTTCTGAGTCCAAAATAGCCACAATTAATCGCTAGCAGACTCATCGCTAACAGATGAGTCAATCTGAAGTAACATTAAAAAAAATATATCAGCCAAGAAATATGCAACGCCATGGCTTTCTGACAAAAAAAAAAAAGTCAACCGTTTCTCTTTTACACATTTTCACTGTACAAACAGAACATCTACAATACAAACCCCCAAATCTTAACTATTACCAGTATATCCAATTCATTCATTATACAAAAATGCCTGTCAAATGCAAGGAAAAAAAAAATTTAAAGCAACTTTTAATCTTTACTTGTAATGCAAAAGAGTCCTGTTTTAAAATAAGGATTCTCATGTAAATGTTGGGGAGCAGGGGACAGAATCGTATCACCTGGGTTTAATTTGCACTGTGTGCTAAATGCTAGTTATCCTAAACACATTTTTCTCCTCCAGTTTGAATATGTAGAGTGATTTCTCTGTAGCGTGCTGAGGAGAAAGAATAAGGCACCAAGCACTTGTGAAAAGCAGTCGTGAGATTGCAAGGGCACTCTGGAACGTGGATAAATATGTATGGGAATTGGCATTTCTCCAATGGCAACCAATAGGAATATTAATGTGGCTGTTTTGGATTGCAGTGTATTAGTATGCTGAGACAGCCTTACTTTTCATATTGCATAGGCAGGTTTTATAATCTGAAATGAATGCTAGAATCCACCGTGTTTAATTCACAAGATTGTGCCCCCCCAAAGAGTAGGAATAAATAAGCATAAGTTGCTAGAACATTTTATGCACCGTTTCAAATGAACTTTTAAAGTGATGCTAACCAAAAAGCAGAAGGTGCTACAAAGCAGCTCATGGTCAATGGTAACCCCTTAGAAAAAAAAAAAAAACAAAACCAAAACACAAACTTAGAAACAGGCGTTATTGAGGACAGCCTATCACAGGTTTAATTTCAATGACAAGAAAAGCAACCTTGGCCCTGTGTCAGAAGCCTGTTGCTCAGTGTGGGATAAATCTCTAAGCAAACTTCTCATCATGTGCGACAGGAACACTGCTAGAGAAGCCCCCTCCTTAATCCTCAGAAAGGATGCTAATGAAAACAATAAATACTGATGGTAACGACTGGCAAATGCCAGGCAGGGTGCACCTCCTGCTCCAAGTTAGTAAGTCAGCAAGAAATCAGTAAAGAGCTTATCAATGAAGACCTCCTCCTATAAGGAAAGGAACTACTTGCCTGTCAGGTGTTTTTGCCAAACGTACCAGCCTTTGGGACATTTGGGGTGGTTCAACAACCTTTTGCCTTATGCATGTCTGTTGTGTTTTTCTTGACCGTAGGAGATAATTTTAAAAAATCCACCGTGTATTGCTACTTCTTTTTTTTTTTTCTTTCAAGATAAAAAAGCGAACTTTACTCCCCAGCAAGTTTCTTGGCCCGCTTTATCGACTAGATAGGGATGATGATTGGTAGAGTGGAAGCTTCATTTTTTACTCTCTTCTGTCGTACCTTCTGTCCCAAGTGGGACTTCTTTTGTACCATGCTTACATTAGACGGGTAACAAAACCCAACCCACTTTTTTAACCCCTTAAGCCACAACAGAGCTGTCCACACTCCACCTGTGCAAACAGGGTAATACTCCCCACACACAACAGCTACTTCCCCAGTTACCATTCCCATGCGCATGTAATAAGCCAATGCTGCTCTTACATAAGCCTCATTTGGCTTCTTGTTTGCTATTTCTACTGGCCTCTGTTGCTTTGATCTGTTATTTCTCACTGTGCTCTTGTGAGAGCAAATCTTCAATACTGCAGAAGTCTGCAGCTTCCCCATGATTGACATTTCACAGGACAGTCTTCACAGACTGCTAGGGAGCCAAGTTCACATTCAGCTTCATGAGGAAATGAGTCCAAGTGTAACTGGAGCTTTTCTGTAAGTATCTCTGGAGCTCAGCTGTCATCTAAAAGATTAGATCACCTGGGATGTTTCATATTCCGCTTCAGGTTGCATACCATCAACAGAGATAACACATTGTCGCTCAAAGGGTGGCTGCTGCTGAAAAGGAAGAAAATGCAGCAGCTACTTTTCCCCTCCAAGGTGTAGCCATAAATTACATGAATTTAGTGGTCTCCACACAACCTTCCCTGTTCAAGGTTACTCATTCTGAGGTTTATTGCAAGCCTTTCTACAGATCTCTGTAAGGAAAGGAACAAGTCTCAGGTAATGATTTTCATGGTGGCTACTTTGCTAAGAGCAGAGCACAAGCTATTGATGGTATGCAACTCATTCAGGAATTAGCCTTTGAGAAACACTGGATGCACCACCAGCACCACAGTTCTAAAAATGCATTTGGATGGCCAAAGACAATACTTTACGAGACTTTCCAAAGTGTCTTTTTACCTAAACTTTGCTTCTGATAGCTATAGACTAGTTTTCAGAGTAGCCAAAGCCTTATTAATCCCAAAGGTCACGGTATGGCTACATGTTTTGACTCCTATAAATTAGCGCCCTATTCCATCCAAGGACCGGGTTACTAATAAATAAGAAAACTTTCTTGTTTTCATGATTTATTAATAAACATTTGTAAGCACTCCTGGGAAACACTGGAAAGGGTAATATTACAACAATAGCACAAAAATGCAATGTATTATATGACTACTACCAGATATTTCTGGCTGCACTGCCTTTCTTCAAATGGCATGCAACATGCTCCATAATTCTGTCTTTAATTACTGTAATCTACAGTTTAACCAGAGAGATTAGGATTATTTTTTTAATGGAATTATTCAGTTTCGAATCACTACAAGTATAAAGGTGTACAAAGCAAACTCTTGAAATTCAGATTTATAAAAATGTCAACATTTCACAAAGGAAAAATAGAAAAAAAACTCTACCCAAAATTTGTGCACTTCAATTTTTTTCAGGAAAGTGTCAATATTTTAAATTTAGAATTTACAAAAATGTGTTTTTTCTTTAGTATTTTACATTTGGAAAGAAGAGGGGTCCTTAAACTTAAGTCTTAATTTATTATTTAGTAGCATTCAATTTTGAATTATTTAAAAAGTAAATCCTTTTTATTGTCTCAGCTATATCTACAGTAAGGTTTTTGCAGGGTTTTGGTTGGTTGGTTGGGTTTAGGCTGTGTTGTTGGTTTTGTGTTTGTTTTTTTTACTGGGAAATAGTGGACAGAGGAAATTTTTACACCAGTTTAAAACAAAAACACATCTGGATTGCTTTTGGTTTACTTTAGAGCCTGCAGAGCATTCCACAGTCCATGGAGAATTTGGCAAATGTTCATGCCATTACGCTACTGTGTCTTTGACAAACAAATTTATAAACTGCTTTGCACCCTCTGCAGCTGGAAAAGTTCTATGAGAAACCTGCCATCTTCTTTGCTCAGTTTTTAAAAAACTCAGGCCAGTTGCATCTGGAATAGTCAGGAGTCAGTCAGTCTGGTTGTACGCTTGGGATTTCATTAACTGTCCGTAGCGCATCAGCAATAATGGACTGTCAACTCTATGTAAAGTAAAATTCATAAATATTTTCATATTTTTGCATATCCAATCCTCAGATGCCTCTTCAGTTTGTAACCTTCTTTAACCTTCTGACATGTAAATATACTTCTTCACCTTTTTAATGGTCCCTTTACTTTTAGCAATTTTATATCAACATAAATCTTCTGAATTCAGAGCTATTACTCCAGGTGTAACCTAATTTAAGCAAGATCAAAACAGCCAGCAAGGGACTTCAAAATTGCTGGGCATTTGAATATAAAAGCACACCCACAGAAGCCAAATATTAACTCGCAAAACAATATAGCACAGGTACAGAATAAAGATGTTTTAAACTTGGTGTATAGAACCTACCACTATGGATATCAACGCATTTCACAAAGTGAAGGAAGTTAATCTCATAAGAGATAATAAAATATTTTTATCTACCCACTTACAGATTGGTTAAGATGCTCAACAGAAGTCTCATAACAAAGTTAACTCAGATCAAAAGCCGCAGATTCCTGTCTGAATGCCTTTTATACTAGAAAACTATCCTTTTCCTACAATGGCTAGGGAGGAAACTCTGCTCCTACTAGACAGACAAAATATTTAATACTGTGAAGCATGTAAAGCACTTTCCACATTTGGTTAGATGAGGAAAAATAGAAATTAACAGGGTATGCAAAATGCAGCAGAGAATTGTTTCTCGACTTGCACAGCAGAAAATAAACATCACTTAAGCTTAAACTCCGGGTTTTTTTCCAAAGGCATTATTAATTCCATGTTTGTGCATTGTTGTTTATTTTCATCTCCCCTTTGGAGAAAACAGATATGTCATATTTATAGCAGAAGCTATTAGTTGGCTGTTTATCAGTTGCCGGCTCCTAGAAGTGATGATAGAAGCAAAAACCAAAAGGTGCATGATCTATGAATTAAACTGTATTATACTGACAGATTATTTTTTTTTCCTCAGAGGAAAAGACAAATAAGGTCTAACCTTGGTTTCCTTCCTCTTCTACTTGAAGCTTTTTTCCCTCCTCCAACTAAGTACAAAAGGCGTGCTTTCTCAGTTCCTATCGCTGAAGCACGGAAGGATTAGCTCTGATTGCATTTTGCAAACTCTTCTGTTAAAGAGCGCTCCTTCCCATGTTTCCAAAGAGTATCAAGTGACCATATAAATTAAATTGTCATAATACATTGATTTCACTGGATGTATCAAAAAAAATTTCTGAAAAGATATTTTAGCTGGTGTTTTAACAGACTGTATCAATATTTCCAAAGAGCTACTTAACTGAAAAATCATTTCTGACCAGACTATAAGGTGCAAGTCAAAGGACATCGACTGCCTGTGTTGAACAGCGTTGCTGATTCAGATCTTGATGGTTCTGCCATACTAGTAGAGACTGAAGAGAAAGGATGGAAGGATGGTGCTGCACTACTCCTACAGCCAGTCTTTGCATTGCCCCAGGCAAAATTCATCTGCTTTAGGAAGGAGCTAAACTTCCTCAGACAAAACAGTTTTGCCATCCACAGTAAAACAGCTTATGCCTTACTCATGCTTGTCTGGTGCGTTACTGTGACGAAAGAAGGAAAGCTTCTGTTAGAAACAGCACAAGAAAAGAATAAAATGCCAAGTAGGAAACCCAGTTCTGAACTTAATGGGGATCAAAGTCATATTTAAAAGGGCTTAATCAAGCAGAAGGTTGATATCCCGCAGAAAATGAAATTTTCCACTAAGTAATAACAATGGACCACGTGAGCTTTGCAAAACAGAATCTGGCGGTCAGAGGAGGGAACTGAGAGATAAGGAAGCATTTGTTTTACGACTATATCCTTGAAGAACTGAGAGACTGATAAAAGGGAACATCCCGCCTCAGAAGATGCCAAAAGCTGGGTGATAAAGTGTGAAGTCAGTCAAAACTGCAGTCCCTAAGGGAAAGGTAAAGGCGGCAGGGGGAGATCACGACCACCCACTCAGTTCAGGACTGAGAAGACTTGCCACCCACTCCTGTAAGGAGCATACGTGCTAATTTACATAGCTAGCAAGCCTAATTAAATACAGCTAACCATTAGAAGATGAGATGATAAATACTAACCAATGAACATGAATTT
>VZTV01118915.1:0-20337 GCA_013400875.1 Anhinga rufa | reverse complement strand
GCCGAGAAAGCTAGTTAGACTTCCAGAGAAGTAATTATCATAATCTGGATATACCAATACATACAATGTAAAGTGGTTTGCAGAACTGGAGTGATGGATAGAGTGGTGAGGAAATCCTTCTGAATTCTGGAGACCTCTTAGGAAGTGACGGCATCCAAGACTCAGCATTTACCAGGCTTTTGCTGATTTCTGAGGAACACAGGGCACTCCACCTCAAAATGAAAATCATTCCCTGGGTCCACAGCAGGAAATACCGTAGTGAGAGCTCTGAACCTCCAAGGGCTTGACAAACTTGAAGTGTGAGAGGCTATGAATCCATGCAGTGGCTGGGGTCTTAGGAAGCTCATTGCATTTTGAAGGTTGCAGTGTTTTATAAAAACTTCTGATCCCTAGAGATTTCTAGGTAGAAGTTCTGGAAAACTTGGTTCTGAATCTGTTTGAAATCAAATTTGAAAAGAAAAAAGGTTGCTGAATTTCACTAACTATATTGGCTCTACAGTGTGGAGCAGTTGAAGGCAAATGCTTGAATTAGTCTGAAAATTAAGATTGCTTTTGCATGCCTCATTGCACTAAGCCCTCATATGGCAGCATTTGAGAGTAACACTTTCCATCACTTCTGTCTAATTCTTCCCATCCTGGTGGCTTATGTGTTGGCCCTGGTAATATACAAATTTTTCACCTTCTGTCAGGATTACACAAGTGGAATATACCTGGGCATGAAGCCATCAACCCTTACGAAATTCCAACCAGTCCAAAGTTCTACAATACAAGTACATCAGGTCTGCTCCCTGTTTCTTACACTGATTCCCTACAGCATACTGAGCCAAGATTAAGAGATTACGTCTTATTTTCAAAGCAGCTAGTAATATTGACCTGGAATATCTTGTCACCGAAAAAACCCATGTCTGTGATCGATAATTCTCCTCTTAAAGCTCTCAGAAGTTGTCTGTGCAGGATTCAAAGGCTTTTTGTGGGTTCAGCCTATACATATAAGATTAATTCTGATAAGGGTCAGAAGCTGTTGCAAATACCACCGGTTTTTGAAACACAAGATACCTTGCCTTCTCAGGCATAAGCGCAGAGCTGTCTTTACCAGAATGGTATCTCAGAGAGAGAGGAGAAACAGTGAACATGGGCCCTTGGCAAACACCAGGAGCTCGTATAGCCAAGAGACACTTAAATGATCTATGTTGATGAGGACATTGAGAGGAGTGCTAAATGGAACTGACAGATGCAGAGTAGCATTTATTCAATGTAATGGATGTCTGCTTAAGGCGTGATGTTTTCAGGTAGGACTCCATGGCGTGCAGCTGAGGGCAAACCTGCACCTCAGCATAAATATATCAGTGAATGGTGAGTGCTACTATTTGCATACATTTATAGCAAATGTAAACATAACATAGGTACAGGGGAAGGCCAGGGATTTGAAAGTCCCCTAATACCTGGATTCACGTATTATGGAAGGATTTTCTTCATTTGCCTTTGTTTTCTTCTGCTCTACTCTTTGGAAGGAGGCTTTCACCTTCAGGACGTGGACCTTGAGATAACTCAGTCTGAGTCTTCATATGCCTCTGTGTCAAACTGATGGACACAGACACATGCTTAGTGCCAGGGAAAAAGTAAAGAGCAGTTAACAGAGCATCATCCTGTGTAGTAGTAGAAGAGCAGGTCCTTTGTGTGTTTTCTGCATTAGTTCTCCTCTCCCTAGCTCCCCATGTGGAAATTGTGGGTGAAATGGTCATTCTCAGGGTCCTAGAAATTGTAATGAAATAGCTAAAGCCTTGACATTTATAAGCTGAATTTCATGTTTGTTTTGCCATAGCCACCTCAGCAAGTAATTAGGTCTTAACAAAAAGCACTTTTCTCTTACATGTAACATTAACAAAAAGCTCAAAATACGCTAGTAAATGGTTACCTTGGTGGTGTATATGTTGGAATTGTCTTATCTGTATCTAAATTTGTTTCAAATCTCTTTGCTTTATATTTCCAGACCTGATCTGGCCTCAGAGAGGACATCGGGCAAGCATTCCCCGGATGTGATGTCTCTCGAAACACTGGAAAACACTCGTAAGCTGGAGGACCTCTTTGATGACATGTAGCTATGTGTGGGCTGAGAAACTGCAAGACTGGCGCTTCTAATGGATATATGCTATAAAACTAAAGGCTTTGTTATAGACACTGAGCCGAAATCTTTACTCTGAGGCGGTATTCAATGACATATTGCTCTAGTCCTCTTGCACTGCACTTGTCCCCATTCTTCAGTACGCGGTTGTAGACCCTTGGCCTGCTAGGCTTGATTTGTGATGGCCTTGAAAACAGTTTAGCCTCTCTGTAGACCTTTTATCATGTGTATATGGGGAAGGAGAACACCATCATAACATTCTTACATCCTAACAGTCTCTGGCTGCTGATTGTATCTAGTATGAACCAGTTTCCAGATGTCCCCGGAGAATAAGTCAGATGTAAAGAAGATTAAGGCTACCACTGTACTTACCTTATATACNTATATACTGCCCCTTTCTTGAGTTCAGCTTAGATGTTGTCTAGCTAAATAATCTTCAACTTGTTGAGATACGGCTTCCTAAACGGTGAGTCTAGAATTATATCTTCTGACGTGAAGAGTCCAAAGAAATGACCTTTCACTTTTTACTTGAAGGCTCTCTGCAGCATTATGCACTGTAAGGTATTCTTGCTTTTGAGAGTAAGGTGTTTGTAAAGTCAATATTGACTCTATTTTAATCTTCTGTAGAATTCCGTAGCCTTTAAAATTGTCATTTTTGATACTTCATCATTTTTCTTAAGGTGACTTCTAAAAAATAAAATGCATTCTAAAAATACATCAATTTTGTTTTTATTTGCTTAGACACTCTATGAGTAAAGGGACTAGTTAGCAGAGTGTATTAATGCATGACCTTTTCTTGCCCAAAGCTGATGCATTCGTTTAGATTTAAGGCTTCATCAAAGAAAAAGTTAGCAACCTTCAGCATCAAAATCAAGTGTACAGAACTAAGGACACATGTCAGGTTTCTGCTTTGCAATTTTAAGAGCCTGAATGAATTCTCACTGAAGACAGAGGGAGCCAGTTCTTCCGTCTCAGAAAGGATGTGATCTAACAAGTATTTTAAACATGTGAGTAATCCCATCGAAATCAGCAGGACTATGCAACATAGTCCTGCTTCTGTGCTCTATGGCTTGCAATGGTCCTTAGAAGCCACTTGGTATTTTTGAAATGGCAGCTTATTTAAGCCCTGATTCTGTCAAAATTCAATCCTATATTTAACTAAAAGCATCCGTGTCAGTACTTGCAGGATCAGGGCCTCATTTAAGAACCTACATGAGGATCTGGGAATATTATATTTAAGCATTCCTTTCTGAAAAACATGGTCACAGCACTTCAATTTCACAAAGGGCTTTGGGACAATGTTATAAATCACACAGTAAAATCTTGAATGGCCAAAATGTTTTGCTTGCTACAAAGGCTTTGTGCCTGAGAAATGACAGGACCACAAAAGACCTATTCATACACCCATTCATAGACATTGCCTGATTTAAAATCTTCCAGGGCTAACCTGACAATGCTTTCAGCAAAAGCTTGTATATAGTTTCAGTTTTAATGTGAAAATGTTCCATGACTTAAACCGAAATACAAGAGCTTGGTTTAATTGCGCCTGCAGCAGAAAAGGAAGGTAAATGGAGCTGAACATCCCGCGAAACTCTGCTTTCAAGAAACTGTTGGTTTCTAATAGTAAAATGTTGTTATATAAATAGGAAATGTTACACACAGTTGGCAGATGTAATAAAGTCTGTCAGAATATTTATTCTTTTCTCTTTTTTTGAGGTTTATAGAATCAAGCCAGGAGTTGAACAGAAAATTACGTGATGGTGGATACATACCTTGGACTGTGTGAGCACAGGTGTGTTGTCTAGTTAGGGTAGCCATGGTAGGGAGCCAGTTTCCAGTCAGCTGAGACTGTTCATATACACAGTGACACCTCCTCTCCCCTCAAAGCCTGCTTATAATATGTCACTCTCCACAACCGGTGAGAAGTGTTAGCAAAATGCTCATTTCTGAATATTTATGTGAGAAACTATTGCTTTTCTGCTGATAAGGTTCCATTTTCCAGTAGACTTTGAAGAGGAAAGACCCACCAAAATGAGCACAAGTTATTTGTGAGAGCGGAGGTAGTATTGCAAAAGCTACAGAAAATCAGTGAAACTTCTTTATGATGCATATTTGTCCATAAGAAGTGGGGACATCCACTTTATCCTCAAACTTGTTCATTGAAATAGATCCAATGGCCTTCATCGACCAAGCCAAGTAAAATCTCTTTCAAACTAACCTGTGATGTTTGGGAAGGGAACTCAGTACTAACACTTCATAACATATTTTTTTAAAAAACTGTTAAATTAATATGATACTCAGTGCTGCTTGGTTAAGTCTCCGAGAAAAGCTGGGATCTTGGCTATCCCCCCATGCCGATGGAGTTCCTGCTGCAGGGGCTTTCGAAAGCTTACAGAGCAGAAGGGTTCCCTTGTGAGTCAATAGACAGTGCTCCTATTCATATATCGAATATAATGTTCACCTACTTCACAATGGCATAACATCTCCTAGTTTATGTTCACGCTGTGATCCACCATAATCCTTGGATTCTTCCGTGCAGAGTTACTGGGTAATCACTTGTTTTTCCATTCTGTATTTGTGCAGCTGACTATTCCCATATGGATCTAGTAACTGGCATTTAATCGTATTGACTTGCATCCCATTTTTATGGCTGATTTCTCTAGGTTGTCAAGATTATTTTGAACGCTCATTCTTCCTCAATTTGGTATTATGGGTGAATGTAGGAAGTTCATTCTCCATTGCTAATGTCCAGACCATTAATGAAAACATAGAAGTTCTGGACTTACGCCTCACTCCATTCATCCTTCTATTTAGTAGAGCTACTAAACTTAGACTTACTTTGTAAGCATGGTTTTCTAACTCACCTTTTGGAAGACCGTGTTTTCCAGGCATGCCTATAAAACTGTCACATGAAATAGCCTGATGTGAGATGTCAGTCAATTGCTTCTCCCCTGTCCAGAATATTTTAGCGGTGACAGAAGACAAAATAGAGAAACATGCCCACAAATGGTTTTTCAAGACGGGAAATTAACCAAAGTTAGGAAATGCAGATCAGATTTCAAAAGCCATCCTTAATTAATGACTCTCTTTGATATTACTCTGCAAATGATTTCCCAGGTAATTTTTTTCTTCAGTTTAAAATGTACTTTTGGGGAAGATAAAACATGTAGTTGTTTTACAGGAGGAAAACTGTGCTATCTTTCGTTAAAGGTTTAGACTCGTCTACAGTTTTATACTTTTAATGTAACTACTTAAACAGAATGTGTGGTTTTATGCATAACAACTTGTCATTTGAGGTCTGGGTTTATGGAGCAAATCTTTAAGTTCAAAAAGATTTACATTATTTTTTTCAAGAGAGAAAAAAGTTGTTCTGAGCTAAAAACAACCTCTTTTCTTGAGGAAGTGCTGTATAAAGTATTGCTGTTGGGATGAAGATATTATTTTGATTTTCAGATTAGTTTTTGGCAATCTATATCACTATTTTAACTATCTTTTCACTATTCCCAAAAGTATACACTCGTGTATTAGATATTTTGTTCTTCCTTGCTTTGTACCTGTAACATATAAATGGTTGTGTGTATAAACATGATTCCCTGGAAATGTTTAGTATAGTCTAGCTGGCTTTGACAACTTCTGCAGTTTGATCTAGCAGCCTGGAGGTACTTGAGGAAAGAAAAAGCCTTTACACATGGGAATTCAGATGCTGCTAAATATTTAAGGTAAAGCTGTTTTTTTCTGGCTTGCCATCTGCTTTGTGGGAAAAATAAAATGTGGGAACAGTGAAGTAAGAATGGTAGGAAAACAAGTCTATAAAAGCATGTCCAGACTGCTTAGAGACTGAAGGTAATGTATTTGAACACCTTCTGAGACATACTAGTTTAGAAAAATATGCCAGGACCTGGTTATCCTACTGAAAGAGGGGCAGCTAGGAGAGGGGTTCCATCTTCCAGAATCCCTCTTCTGTTCCCTCTTGTCTCCAGTAATGCACCAATCCTGTCATCAGGGGTTAGTACCACTTCTCTGCTAAACACTTTTCTGCTCTAATTTTATTCTAATTCCCTCCACAAAGTCTGAGGTCTCATCAAACCTTTTTCCTAAATTTCCTTTTGGCGATCTCTCATCCTCCTTCTCATTTCTTTTCCATATAATGTTGGTCAACGTCTGAATTTTCATCCTTCTCTGACCATTAAATTATTTCCCTGCTATTATAATTACATTCATCAATTTCATTCATAAATCTATCAATATTAATCTGCTAGTGTTAGGAAAATGAAACACAGTATATTTTTTAAACCAACACTACCCAAAAGGAAAATATCAAGCTGAAGGAAGATTACTTCTGGAGGTCCTTAGGGATGAGTCTTGGGACCAGTCTCATTCAGCATTTTCACCAGTGGCATTGGCACAAAAAGTAGGAACTTGAGTGAAACCTGTTGATGATGTGTACCTGGGAAGTCTTATGAGAAGTAGCTGTTTCTTTTTTGAAGGAAAAGCAGCCACCACCTTTAAACATCACATGAGTAAGGCATGCAGGTTTAAAAGTTTCTGCTGGGTGTTGTATCGTGGAGATTTGTATGCCTGTACAGAGAGGGAAAAAGCACGGAGGAGGGGGAAACAGCGAAGTAGTGAAAAACCAAGGGCATGGCTGGGAAAAGCTCTGGGAGTCTAGCCTGAGAAAGAGAGAGAGAGCATGTGAGAGATGGGAGGACAGAGAAAGAAAATGAGCGCACTTTTGGCCTAAATATTGACTGGAAGAGGGGATGAGGACCGAGCAGAGACTCTTGACCCTGTTTAATTCATTTTGTTTCAGAAACAGGATTGCAGCAGATGCCTGGCATTGTCTGATCTTGAATTGCCTGCTAATCCTGCTGGTCAGAGGGGACAACAATAACCAGAAGTTGCTTTTTTGGCCAGAATTCTCAGGTCTTGTCAAATGGCTATAGCAGCCTTAATGTCATCTGAAGTGAGCTGTTTGTTAATGCCCTGGAGAAAAACGATGACCATTCTATTTTCAGGTTACTTCTTGGGAAGGGAGGATAGCTCTGTTCTGGTTTTTTTATGGCTTTTTTTTTGTCTTGTGCAGAAATATTTAACTGAAGAAGATTTTACCATCATACCTACAACATCACAGAGTCACAGACAGTTGAGGTCAGAAGGGGATTATGAAGATCATCTAGTCCAAAGCTGAGAGAAAGGTTAACCATAGCAAGCTATTCACACGGTGCCCAATCTGTTGTTGTTTAGTAAACAGAGAATAAATTTCATCTGCATCTTCCAAAAAGCTTTAATATAAATAGCAGTTCTGAATGTAAATCACTCGGCCTGCTATGATTTTATGAAGCTTTCTGCACCAGTAATGAATGCTGCAGTCCCATCCTACTGCAAGCATCTCTCTGTCTTCAGTGCTTATGTGTACCCCAGGTGCTGTAAAGGTTTTATTCTGGGTCTTAGCTTTATACCTCTGCTGAGACTTAAACCAGCGGGCCCTAGCAGGAGTAGTCTTCACAATTAGGAAACAGAATCACAGAATCACAGAACGGCGGGGGTTGGAAGGGACCTCCGGAGCTCCCCTCATCCAGCCCCTGCGTGAGCAGCACCCCCAGAGCAGGGGCACAGGACCGCGTCCAGGCGGGGTGGGAATGGCTCCAGGGAAGGAGACTCCACAGCCTCTCTGGGCAGCCTGGGCCGCTGCTCTGGCACCCGCACAGCAAAGGGGTTTTGCCTCAGGTTTCAGTGGAACTTCCCGTGTTCCAGCTTGTGCCCGTTGCCCCTTGTCCTGTCGTCGGGCACCGCTGAGAAGAGCCCAGTCCCACCCTCCTGACACCCGCCCTTCAGACACTGATAAGCACTGAGGAGATCCCCCTCAGCCTTCTCTTCTCCAGGCTGAACAAGCCCAGGTCTCTCAGCCTTTCCTCCCCAGGGAGATGCTCCATCCCCTGAGCATCCTTGTGGCTCTGCGCTGGCCTTGCTCCAGCAGCTCCCTGTCCTTCTGGCACTGGGGGGCATGATACTCATTGCTTGCCTGCCTCATTGGATTGAGTTGGTGAGATTATTCAGGCTTTGTGGAAGGTATGATATTGAAATTTCTGCGATGGTGTATCTTAGTTGAAGATCAAAAGTATTGTTTAGCAATTTGTATAAATGGCATTAGAGTGGTACTGGCATTTTAAAATCAGTTCTTGCACATATTGATAGAGACTTTAAAAATAGCCAAGAAGTAATATAAATAAATGGAACTTGGTCTTTCAGAATAGCTGAATTGTTTCACTCACAAGGCAAAAAGAAAATGGTGCCTGTTCTAACCTTGCTGCAGGGTGGTGATTACGGTGGGGTTTATTTGGTGCCTGTATAGCAGGAAGGAGCTGTGGCCACAGTTGGGTTTCCCTGGCACAGTGTAGTGTCAGCAGTTAGGCACCAAGCTTGACTCTTGCAACTCTGTGGCACACCTAATGTTGTTACACTTGTGTCAGCTGGGTTTGAGGTGTTTTCTGGGAGAGCTGGGCAGTGCCTGAGGGACCTTAACCTGTGCAATGCCAAGGGCTTGCCTCTGCATTCCTGCAGCCTGCCCTCCAGTTGCAGCTCTGTGCCCTTTCACCAAAGCCACTGGGGCAGCCTGTTGCCCTTGTTGCTGCTCCTCTGGCCTTGCTAGCTGCTGGCAAGGATATTTTCCCTTTTTTTTCTCTCTGTTTTTCTCTCATTTTTCTTCTTTTCTCAACAGTAACTTCCACCATTAGAGACAATGCATGCCATCAACTGTGAGCCCTACTAATAAATCTCTGTGCATGTGAAACTGTCTCAACATGCTTTGAGCAACAGGATTTACACCAGTGTAGCAGAGACTGGAAGTTAGTCTGCAAGGGAAAAGCTCATAATACGTTTATAGAATGAATAGCAGGTAATATTGATCATGAGCCAATTATGATCAATAGAAATAAAATGTTTCTCATTGGGATACTTCTTAAATAAATAAAACCTTGTCTTAAAATGGCGCTTCTTGGCCTGATTCTAATTCCTTGTGTAAGACAGTCATTTAGGAATAATGTCTGCTCAGATATTACTACCTATTTTTGGTTTTCTGCCTTGCTAATTTTGATTGCAAAGGCCTTGCAGCAGGACTGTCTCTTACCAAGTGCTTGCATAATACCCCATTTCTACTCTACCCTAGATGCCTCTACAGCAAATTTATTAATGCTATGTTGCTGCTTTTATTGGTCATTGCACTTTTAAAACTTACACTGTTGTTCTTTGGGGTTTTTGTGTGTGTGGTTTTTTTTTTCCCTCCAGATCAGACTTTCCCAAGCTATTTTGTCCAGCATTTGTGTCCTATGTAACCTCTGCCACTTGTGTCCTATCCTAATCAGGTCAGCCATGGCAATGGCCAAATATATTATTGCTTTAGCTTTTAGGAGGCAGCGTGATCCCCATCTCCTGGGCCTGGTGGCCCCTCAACATTCAGAAAATGCCCAAATACATTAAACCATTTTACTATTTAAGCTGAAAACTGCTGTCCTTATTATCCTTTGTTTGTGAAGGTCCTCTCACAGAGAGAGCTGTTGTTGAGAGAGACTGAGAGCAATATCTGATAGGAAGATCTAGGTCCAGAGGTAGATGTCTACTCTAGTACTTTCTGAAGGGCATGAAGGTACATATTTAATTATCTGGTTTTATGCAACTGCTACTGTTATAGTATTCATCATGTAGTAGTCATCACTACAGCATGAAGTACCTGTGTTGCTCTGAGTAAATTAAATATCACATTGCCCTTCTTTTCCTACTTAATTAAATACCATTTGGAAGTCCTGCCTCATTTCTAGTGCATGGTTCTGATTCACATTGGTTGAGTGTGAGCCCTGGATTTAATCAAACCATCTACCCCAATTTTCTCATGTAGCCCAGTTAATTTTAAAACTAATTTTAATTTTAGCCACAGGCCAGAGTTCTAAGCAGAAAAGGCTGGAGATAGTTGCACACCATCCTCCAGACTCACCTCCAGACTGCTTGGGCCATGTAAAACATAAAAAGGTAGTAAAATACATTTACAAGACTATTCACAAGCCCAGTATGGACAGCTGATTCCAGAGGGAGATTAAAATCACTGCCCAGAACCACTTAAATTTAACACTATTCTCATTGTCAAGTGAGAAGGAAAAAAAACCAACTAAGGCACAGCTTTGCTAATGCTTCCTCAGTGCTTGGCTCTTACTAATGCTTTGAAGTGCAAAGGAAAACCTGTGTCATGAATGGCAAAAACTGGCAATGGCAAAGCCCGACCCTATTAAGTCACCTCATCCCCCTTTTGACAACCTTGTGGGGGAAAAAACTGCAAGATTGTGCCCAGAGGTGCTGGTTGGAGAGGTGAGGCATGGGTGGAGCTTGGGAAGGAAGAGAGCACAGTTCCTCCTGGGGTGCTGGAGCTGCTCAGCCACCCCATGCTGGAGTCCAAGGTGGCTCCTGCGGTGAGCCGAGGAACACTGACCACAACCAATCAGTCGAATGTAGTATCCCAAATGGTGAGAAGCTGCTACATGTGAAGGATGTAAGAGAGTGGAAAACTCTCTGGGCTGCATTAAAATGTATGGGTTGAGATGTTCAGCCTAAGACAGTCACCCTGGCTCCTTTGTCAGCAAGGAAAATTTGGGTATCTTCAGCTTACCTATCTTGGGATGAGATTACTTGCTCCCAGGCGATACCCCTCTCTTCCTCCATGAGTGCTGAGGGAATAAAGATGGCAAATATTGAAGCTGTGGCTGCTTGAAGCTGGGTAGATGACCATGGGCTGCTGAATAGCCACCATTGTCGTGGCTTCTGCACTCCCGAGAGCAATGGCGTGGTTCAGAGTGCCTGAAATGCAGTGTTACCAGACCCTTTCAAGGTGGTGGGCAAAAGAAGTCATAATGCACAACAATGTGTCTGTAGGCAGTCTGAATGTGCTCTGTTGTGTTTCACCTGGGCACAGCTGACGTCCAGACCCCCAAGGCCTGCTTGTGCAGCACCTAGGGAAAGGCATATTCACCTGCTGCCTTTGCTGGTGCTTGCTCCTCATGTATCATGCAGATATCAAGCAAAGTCACCTCAAAGAGGAAGCTGGCTTTTTGATTTTTATTTACAAGTACACTGGAAGAGCTTTTCTTCCACAAAGAATTAAGGAGACAGAGAAGCAAAGAAATATGTATATTAAATAGTCATTAAAACTATATCAACATATAAAATACTGTGATCAAGCACAAATCCATCTGCTATGACACAGATTAATTTGTTTGGGATTTTTGACATTCTGGGTAATTCAGAGACCTGTCTTATGAGTTTCTCACATCATCAGGGTGAATTTTTTTTCTACGTTTGACTTCTTGCTATATTAGGAAAGGAAGTACTAACAATATTCTCCAGTACCATGGTTAATTTTCCTTCATATGGAGGGATGAAGTTAATCTTTATCCTTTCCGGTAACCTGCTGGAGAGGCTGCTGGCAGCCCTGGAGTGCACCCTGATCTAAATACCATTTGCTCCATCCCTCCTAGCCTCTGTCTCACAGCCACATCCAGAAAACCCTACAACCTGTCCTGAGCCCAAAGGGCATTTATGAGTATGTTCAACCTGAAATGCTGCCAGGAGGTAGCTTCTCAGTGCCAAGCACAACTGCTCCAGCACTTGAGGTTCAGCAAGGCAGAGTCCCATTAAATGTGGTGCGGTCCAGCTTCCTCCGCTGCACTCAGAGGCATCACGCAGAGCATCCCTTGGAGCTGCTGGCACACGCGAGGTGGATGGAGCTGGCACGCAGGTAGTGCAAACTCCTTCTGTGAGGGGAGTGGTCAGAGCAGAAAGGATCCTGCATTCGTACGAGCTGCTGTAAGTTTACTTTGGAAAATCAAAACCTCATTAGACATTGTCTGCAGGGAACTTTTACCAGACATGTTGAAGTAAAGTTCACTCCACCCTCTTTTCAACAGCTGTGGTGGAAGCCAAGTGCAAATGTTATATTAGGTGTGGACGTAGTGAGTGCAGCAGTACAACCGGTCCTCAGGAGCGGATATGTAAAGCTGAGCGCTCAGATGCCTGACACGCGTAGTAGGACCCTTATATTAAATAACCAAGCTTCAAAACTGAAGCAAATGAAGTCTGCCACATCTATACTTCTCCTGCGATGATCTCTCTACAAATGCTGGTTAATTATTCTCTACAGCTGATGCAAGAGGCAGGCAGTAACCGTCACATAATATGGGTGACTGAGGATGAGTGATCCATTTACCCCCAGTTCTCAAAGAAGTTGTTCACATGAGAGTGGAGAAGGATGAGCAATGCAGAGCACCAGTCTTCTGCTCAGATCAGACCATCCCCATCTCATTTACCCAGGAGATTGCAGTATAGTGATTTTAAATCAGGGAAAAGTAAGTTAAAATACACAATGCTATGAATCTTTCCTACTTGTGAGTTAGAGGCATTTTTTCAGCAAGACAGCCTGTCCTAGGTCAGCCTTCATTCAGTAGTCATGTTGAAGGCTTGCCTTGCTAATCACATTTCTTCTGAAGGGTGTGGCAGGTCTGTGGGAAAAGAATAGCTGAGAGTCCATTTCTGAGCAGGCTTCTTGTCCTCCCCTCGTTAACCAAGCAGTGTGGTGTCAGCGTGGCTGATAGAGAGAAAAGCCTGTGTCCTGCTTCTTATGTCCGCCGGTATTTTAGTTTTATGACTCCATCCTTCCCACAACAGAGCCAAAAACAAAGAGATGGGAAACGAGATCAGCTGTCTGGAAGCTGTACTAATAAATATCTATAAAAATAAGATTGGATTCCCAAGAACAAAAGAGCAATTGAGACATTTAACCTAAACATCCATATTAAACTAATCAGAGCTGATTAATGATGAGAAATATTTTATGCTGCAAAGGCATGGAGGAAGTGAAATAATTTCTGCCTAACACTTGGCATCTTGCAGCCTGTCTCATTCCTCCTCACGCAAGCTTTGGGAAGATGTGACAAACCTCCTCATGACAAATCCCAGGAATGTTGTGTCTTCCCCTTTGACTTCAACTATGCTGAGCAGCCAAACTGGATGATGATTTATTGCATCTGCTCAATAATAAGCTGCAGTAAGCCCAGAATAAGCTGTTGTTTTGAAATATTTTTTTATTTTGCTTTCAGTTTTGTACAGAGGAACAAACTAGCTATTTTCTAGTTTTGCAGCCTTCTTCCTCCAACTGGAACTGCTGTGAGGGCCTTTCCTGTTGCTATCACCAATTTTAATGGATGGTTCATCTGCCCTCAGGTCAGCTTTTTGCATCTTTTAGCAGGTGCATTTGCTTAATTGAACTTAGTCAGAACATGGGCATATGATTGGAATTCAGGCCACCAGAGGAGGTAAGATCAGCGAAGGATTCATGCAGGACTAGAGAGATTTCTTTTTTAATGGAGTGGTTCACTCAGATCCGCTCCCAATTGCTTAGAGCTGTTCCCTGTCGCAAAGTTCACGGACAAACTTGCTTTCATGACAGCAGGGCATGCATGACCTGTCAGTAAGATTCACAGGATGACTGACGCTGTGTGAAGTTCCTCCTAAAGAGCAGGGGTCCATGCCATGAAACGGGCAGACTTGTTCCATGCAAGACTCCTACGGAGGGGAAATCTCTGAAGTTAAAGTCCCCAAATTAAGCAGCTGAGACCAAAGCTTTATGCATGAAAACCACTGGCAGTTCTCAAAACAATGAGATGTGGGAGGGTGATCCTGTTTGGTTTCATCACTCCAGTTCAAGACCATAAAATGAGAAATGAAACTTAACTAGCACAAAAAGATACACAAGCCAAAAAATGAAAGATGTCATCTCTGATTTCACAAAAGATATACCTAGATTTCACAATAACTTCTTCATATCCTTTCCCCTTCCCCTCAGCACATTAGTTATTTTTGAGAGAAATACAAAAATCAGGCTAAAGTGGAGGCAGGCACATTCTGGCCTGCTTTTACTGTTTAATAATGATTTCTGATTCCCAGCTCAGGGGAAAATGTTCAGATTGATGTTCATATCTCAGTTGGGCTGGTCTGAGGCTCTTTGTTCTCTTATTGCTTGTGACTGTAACACACTCACCCTCCCTCTCACCGGGACTGTGTTGCCAAATAGAAGTTACTCCACACCCAGCCCTGTGACTACAATTTGAATAGAAAACTGTCACAAAATAAAATCCCTTTGAGGGCCTCGAAAATGTCTCAATAAATTCTAGTGTCAGTGGTGCTTTTTCTTTATTTGCCTGGCTAGATTTTTATTTTAGCCCTTTTGTAATTAATTGCTTTCCATTGTAGCACGTAATTACTTGACAGAGTTTTGCTAAGGGGGTCCATGAGTCAAGTCCTCACCTCACTGAAGTCAACCCCAAACCGTATGCAGACTTCAGAGAAGCAAGAATGGACCCACGTGTTTTTTTTAAAGTTCATAAAAGTGCACAGCTAAGATGACAGACTAGAAGCAAAACAGACAGTGCACGGGGCACCTTTCGGGCAGGAGGGCTCTCTGATGGTTGGGGTGATGTATGAAAAGGGATCTCCCTTAGCTGTGCTTTGGAGGAATGTGGTAGTCCTTGCCTGAGTTTTTGAAAAAGAAGAGTTTGATTTTTTTTATTTACAAGAGCAAAGGCTGCAGGTTGTGGTACCACTGGTGGCCCCAGTCCTAAAGATGGGTGCAATTTAAGAGGTCGTCCCTGTTTTCCTGTTCTCTCTGCTGAGGGTTGCTCTGAGTTAGCCAGGTGTGCCAAAAACAGGACATGGGGCTTTGGATAACATCTGAATTAAACTCACACACCTATAAGTTTAATTGAGTATAGCTGCCCTGAATACAGAACTGACTGAAGACCCACAAGCCTGTGCAACGAAAAACTACTTTTGCTGTAAGATCTTTGATGGATTGTTTTGTGATCTTTCAAAATCCTGAGCAGAAATACTGGGTCACATTTCAGTATCCTCTTATGTTTGCCATCCACAGAGGATATGTAAGAGGACTGTAGCATTAACAAAAAGGGTTTGGAAGGTAGCACGAGGCAGTGGGGAATGCTAGAGGGCACGAGTAATGAAGCATCGAACGTAGCTAAAGAAGAACTGACAAACAAACTGAACAAACTAAAACAAACAAAAGGAAGCTGCTCTTCGTGCAACCCCTGGAGCTTGTTGCCAAAAGACAGGGTGGATGCTAAAAGCTAACACAGCTCCAAGAGGAAACGGGTCAAGTGTTCTGGAAAAGGGTCACCAAATGTTGGCCCAGGAGGCCCCTGGGCTGACAATGTCTGGGGGCTGAGAGGGTACTGGAGGAGAAGTATCGTACTTTTTATCCTGTTCCTACTTGTCTTTAAGCAACTGCTGCTTGCCACTGTTGTGGACTGGTGCTGAACTGAGCAGATGTATATTCTAAGCCAGCAGTTACTGTTCTTATGGGTATAGCTTATTAATAGGTCACTACAGCCTAGGAATTAAAGTAGTTGCAAGAGCAAATGGGAAATTCCTACACAAACTGGTGTAATGAACCCAGGAATTGTTGGCTTACAGCTACTGAATCTCCTCAGCGCACCTCACTCCCCATCTCCTGTGTGTGTAGCCCTGCTCTGTGTTAGACAGTGGCACCATATGTGATCATTGTGTCCTTCCACCAAGGTCAGAACTGAGTTTGGCCCTGCACTAAGTCATCCCCCCTTCAGCCTCCAGAGGTTGAAATAATGCTTTGCAATGGAATTTGGCGCAACAAAGCGAGTTGTGTTTCAGCCAGTGTCAGAAAATTTCCTATTTGGTATTTAAATGTGACACTCTCAGGATACCATATAATCACTTTTTAAATAAGGTGTGTATGTTTGCAACTGCTGCAACAGAAAAGCCTTTGCATTGCAAGTCAACATCTGGCCAGCTGTTGACATGGACAGGTATCAACCTGTAAAGGGACATCACTAGGCACAGGTAAAACTGTGGAGCATCTTTAGGCTTCTTGTTGGCAGTTGGTGGTAGAGAAATGCAGTTTCTGTTCCCAGAGCAGGAGCTGTAACCCTGCAGCTGGACAAGGTCTAACTTGCGTTACAGCCTGTTGTCTACCCGTGTGCCTTGTTGTAAAACATCTTGGTCTCCACTTATTTCTCTACACATTTGCATAGTGCTGCCCTGTGTGAAAAACATTTCTTGTGTTTCAGCCTGAGAGACACATTTAACTGGCTAATTATAGTATTTGGTATCTGTGGCCAAGTACTTTTGGATTAAAGTGCAGTGTTCTTGAGATATTGTTACTACAATTGTTTGATTTGATCATAAACGGATAATAACAGACCTGGTCCCAGGGAATCAGCCCCAGTAGCTTCTTGCTCCCTCCCCTCCTCTCTCTGCCAGCCATGTTGCTCAATCTGTTGAGAAGACTGTTGCAGTGAAATTGCTTTGTTAGCTGTCTCCATTAACATACCAGACCCAGCAGCTTAGGAGGAGGATTGGTCACGGTGCCTCTTTTTCATGTTAGTATCTCACACTAGTTCATTAAAATTATGAACATGTTGTGAAATGAAAATAAATATAATTCGGGCTTATCCGGTGTAAAACTAGCTTAGTCATGCCGAGATAGTGGCTGTCTACATCTGTTAATTATATCCTGACAGGCCTCAGCTTGAGACTTTTAAGACATCACAGGATTTTCTGAGATCTCTTGATACAAACTTTTTTTCCTGAAGTGCAGGAACAATTGCCAGAAAAAATTTTTTTCTTCTTAAACACATCACCACGTTCGGTCAGTCAGTTGAGATGTGAGTTATACTTACTCTCCATTTATCTGGCACACAGGATTTGTCTTCAGAAAACCCATTGGCCATGTGCTCACATGCTGCCTTCATAGCTGCACATGACAGCGTACACCACGCGCTGGTGCCCATCATGCCAGGTGCCAGAACTCTCCAGTAACTCATTCCTTTGAGAGCTGATTCGACATCAAATAACTTTTGTGAAGGAAATCTCTTCTCTTGCTCCCCCAGAGTGGTCTCAGCTTCAGGAGCAGCAAGCATCAGCTGGTGCCCTGCAGATGCCGGAGGCTAATGCTCGCCAGTTCCTCCTCTGAAACGTCTCCTTTATTGGTGGAGCTGCTAAAAGTCCACAGTCGAGATCACATCTTCACTCAGTCAGCAAGGGAAGACAAAAAGGCAAAACCCATTTCTCATTGGAGCCCTACCCTGCAGGATATGTGTATTTCACCTTTGTTTTAATATCTCGTGTTTCTCTTTAGGTCTCTTGAGCCATCCCGCTCATACAGGGTAGATCTACTCAGTGTACTGATGATGTTGGTGCTACCAGGAGCAGTGCATTGCAGATACACCTAAGGAGGGCACTCGTTTCTCTGTTAGACAAGTAGCTGAACCTTATACAAAACAAAGTGCTAACTATTGTAACTTAGAGGGGAATCTTCATTACAGAAACTCTGGAAAATAATGTTATCATTTACTGCTTAAAGTGGTTTTTTTCTAGTTTGAATTTAAAAATGCTGTAGAGAGTCCAACAAGTAAGTGTTAAATCTTCTGTAAGAAACACATATGGAAGAGGAGAGAGTTGCTAAGTACAAGCCAATGCTGGATACCTAAAGCCCAGAGAGAGAACAGATGTTTTACCACCTGCACGCTCTTTTCTACCAGAAAATAATTCAGATTTGGAGGCTCCACACTGGATCAGTTTTTGTTTCTTTTTTAAAGCTGACTTCCCTTCTTCTTATATTTGAAGTGTAAGCAGGGGGAAAAAAAAAAAAAAAGACATTAGCATTATACCCTAGGTTTGCACAGTGCTTACAGGAAAATGTTAAAATGAAGTTTCTGTCTCTAGGGGTTAATAATGTATGGTTAGTGTAGGGTTGTTATGAAAAGAACATAGTTACAGCGAGAGCATATGGCCAAATAAAAGAAGGAATCCAGCCTTTCGGAGATGCTGTTCTCATGGAAAGGGAAAGGCAAAAGCCGACTGGAGCATAGATGTGTTGTTAACTGCAGCTAAGCTGCTTGTTTTCCTTCCAAAATATAAGGTTATTGCTTCAAGACATGCAGTATGCTTCAGTGGTGATATTTGGTGAAGAACTATATTTCAGCCGTAGGGATGAGGTTTTAGGGAGAGACCCGTGTGAAGTGCAAACACTGTAACACAGAATCACTGAGCACAAAAAGTGTAAGGAATGGCTTAGGCTTGGGTGAAATCCAATGAGTGTGCCTTGCCTAGGGGGTAGGAGGTGGTGGAGATGGTTTCTGGGGGACTCTCCTCCACGTGCTAATGGATCACAGTACAAGAGAGTAGCAGGAAAGCCAGCCACAAAGAGACTGAATAACAGGGTGAGTTAACCCAGATATGACTTGTAGATGTTTGTCTTGGTAGATCTGAGCTAACAAAGAGAATTAATTTTACTTACCACAGAATTATAGAATGGTTTGGGTTGGAAGAGACTTCTGAAAATCATCTAGTCCACCCCCGCTGCCATGGGCAGGAACATCTTTCACTAAATCAAGTTGCTCACAGCCCCATCCAACCTGACCTTGAATGTTCCCAGGGGTGGGGCATCTACAACTTGGCTTTGACTCTAAAGGTGCAATGTCATTTCTATCCACTTTCACCCAAGCAGGAGCTCTCAGATTTGAAATGCAGTGATCCTGCTGAAGACAACGGGAGTTTTGCCTCCTATTGCTCAGAGCATGGCTTTCTAAGCACTGTCTATAATGCAATGATAGGTCATACTCTGCCAGGAACGGCACAGTCCCTAGACACGACAGTGCCTAATACTTTAATTTCTAAACAACTAGAAGAGAGTTTACTGTACTCACAGATAAAGATAAACAGGAGGAGGCAGCTGTAAAAAAAAATTCCATTGACCACTGACCTGAAAACATGTAGCTTTCCATAAAATAAGCACAAACTAAATAAAAATGTATATTTAGATTCTACAAAAACACTTCTTACAGAACTAAGCCAATTAATTTTAGAGGGTGATATGAACAGAATATGTGAAAAAGGAAGAAGCATGGCTTTCTAGGTTGATTTACCATATATTTCAATATTACTACGTGGACATCTTTACTCTCCTAAATTAGACCAGAGCAGAGCAGATGCCCTGACTACTTCTGACTGTACATGGACAGAAGATGAATTCTAACTCTGGCTTCACAAAACAAGCCCAGATCTACACAGACTAGGAAGCTCCTATTTAAATGCCTTCAAAAATCTAAAGAAAAGTGTTAGTGTGTAGCACTGGAAATAGCCCTGATTCTGGTGGTTGTTTTGGTTTTGGGGTAGGGGGGTTTTTTGCTTGCTTTTGGTCAGGTTGGGTATATACCTAAAACACGTGTGTGTACATGGATACCATCTTACTAAATTCTCTTCTTCACTTGCAAAAACCAGAAATAAATTTAGTGATGGCTGCACTTAATATATGCAAAGTTAAATCACTGATAAGATAGAGGAACTTAGAGCAATCTGAAAACTGATCTGTAACCATCCAGCAAATAAAAATACTGATTTCTTTTTTATCCTCCCCAATCACCTTCTCCACAACAGGTACCTGAATTTAAATCCAGTTGCACTTCTTAGCTGGGATAACAGGATGATAAATGACAGATATCTCAGGGGTTGGGTTGGCATCCCAAAATACAAGAGATTTCTTTACCTGAATTTGTCTAAGTACCATTGAAATCTCCCAAGAATCCCAGTACTGAGGTGCTTGGGAAAGATGACCAAGCTCTATAAGTGTTCTCTTTAGGTCACCTGCATTAAAGGTCAGATTGTCTAAGCACCTCCTACAAAGTTTAGACCCAAACCTGAACATCCACCAGACCCTTCCAGGATGCTATCCCTGGTATGTAACTCCTGTCCAAAACCCAAACTTTATTGTGATACAGCTACAGCTCACTTAAATCACAGTAAAAGACTTTAAGCTTCTATATAGTATTTCTCTCAGGTATCACCTGTGATTACATGCAGACTGAAGGTTAAAACCAGGCCTGGTTTTGGGGGAGTGAAGGAAAAAAAAAAGAAGGCTATGAAAAAAAACGTTAATATCAAGCCATTCATCTTCTAAAATAACAAAACTGCTCTTGTTCCTCATGGGAAATTTTACTTTTACCTGGGTGCCATAGTGCATGCCTACTACTCAACCACTGCAGATCAGCCAATGTATTCTTACCAAGATCAGACTGAGTGGTCCAAAACAAAGAACAAAAATTCCTAAAGAAAATGTGGTGGTTCGACCCTGG
>VZTV01118911.1:0-11782 GCA_013400875.1 Anhinga rufa | reverse complement strand
GGCTGAGTTTTATTCTTGGATTTTTTGACGCTGACTTCATGTATCAGACTTCATTTCTATACCTTTAGGAAACATANGTTAGCCAAAACCCTCCCTGCAACCCTTTTTTTCAAAAGGGAATGTTGTAAACATCAAATGTGAACATGAAGAAACTGTTGTGAACCAGCAATATCTGAGGGTGAATAATAGAGCCCAGTTCCTGCCAATGTTTCTTTATAACGTGCTTTGATCAGAGGAAGTTTTCTTCCAAAAGATGTTGCTTGAGCAAGTGAGATTGTCTTGAAAAAAAGCTTGAGTTGGGTGTGAGAAGGAGATGGCTGGAAAGAGTTGTGAAAGTTTCCACATCCTGGTTGCACGGTGTTTGTTTTCATAGTGTATTGGTTCTATAAAGACACTGAATTAGCCTAGCTAATCTTGGCATGTCTTCCTTGATTGTGGGGTCTGAGCCAAGGTGTGACTAGGTGGGACTCTCATAATTAACCCAGTAGACCAAGTTTGATAGTTAGCTGTGAGGTCTTACAGTTTGTAAGAATGGACATGTGTCACTTGGTGATGCTAACTAGAAAAGTCTTTGCTTCCCAAGACTTTCTGAATGCTGGGAAATCTATAAACTGTGACCACTTTTTAACAGGCTATTGCAGCCATCAGTCACCAGCTATTGCAAGGTGATTCTGAATTCTACAGTTAAATTTTGGTTTTTTTTTTTCTTTTCATCCCTTCAACCAGTTTTGGTAAAAACAACCCTGTCTTGCTCTTGCCAAATTAACAGCTCTAACAAGATTTGTTATGGAATGCATCGTGAAAGATGATGAACTCCTGTGTAGCACTGTAGAACTGTTAATCGGTGTCTTCATCAGCTCATGAAGTTTCTCCATGTGCACATTTTCTTCTAGTGCTGTATTTTGAAGATGTTATTTTTGTTAAGTAAGCACTTAGTTACAAAGTGATACGGATTTTTCCAAGGTACTCTTTTAGGATGTATATTCTTTGCACTTAACCGTAGCGCAAATAACTGAGTAGCAAGATGAGAATTTACATTCCCTTGACAGAATTAGACTGCCTATATGAATTACTTTGAGTGTCTCTTGTTATCTTTCTCTTACTAAATGCAGTTAGCTTGAATATACTTTCTAAAGGAAAAAAACCCAAAAGGTAGTAAACATGTAATTATGGGATATTGGACTGTGTTGATTTTTGTTGTTTGTTTTAAAGGGAAAGTATTTCCATATTAAAATGTTCTATATATTGCTCATGAGTTGATGAACACTCACAGTATTGCAAGGCTGCCTAGATGACCCTACAAATTGTTCTTGCGAACTTTCAGAGTTTTGGCTGTTTGTCCATTCTGTCCTCTGTTTCATCTTGTTCTTGCGTGTTACACGAGAAGCTTGTGTTATATGTATTTGATGGAATTTTAATGGTAGCTGGTGTATAAACTTCACTTCTTTAAAACCTAATCTAGAAACGTTAAGGGCTTCACTGTGGTAGTATTACATTTACATAGACTTAGAAATTGTGTCCTAAGATCTAGGCAGACAGGCTTAATAGGTAAGATTATTGTCAAGATAAGTGGTGTCTCTGGATAGGTAACAAAAGAAAATATTGGTGCTCAATTAGGCAAATAGCAAGTATCTTGGAGGGAATAGATATCTTCTTTTGGAGTAAGAATTTTATCTACGGTGAAAGGGGAATATTTAGAGTATACTTCTGTGTTTTTGCAAGATTTTGGAGGAGCATTCCAAAGACTATTCAGCACTAACTACAGTGTCGAGAGGAAGAATCTGCTTCCCTTGAAAACCAAACCAAGATTTTGTTCCTCTCCCTTAATGTCACTCATAACCTGCATTGTAGTTGGAATGTCTCTCCCTTTCTGCCACTTAAACATTAGGATTGGAAGAATTATTTTCTTTTTTAAAATATTTTTAAACCAGAGTGCCCTTCTGATTAATGCGTTTCAAGTTAATAAAAAGCATTAATTCTTTTGCCTTGAAACTAAATTAATATTTAGTGATAGTATTGAGCTTTTGGCACCATCTTGTGGAAGGTTTTTTGGCAAATAGACCTAGGAGAATGTAATCTGAGAAGGTGACTGCACTGTAGTTGCTTATTAAAAGAACTAATAGCTATAACTTTGCATCAATACTTCCTCTGCTAGGCTGAAGAAAACTGATATTGTCAATAATCGTTTTACAATGAGACTTTTCTGTGTGGGTCGCTGTTGGCAAGCTCAAGGGTTTGCAACCAATTCATTTGGAACCATGTGGAAATCATGGACATCCAGAAGGAATGTTAAATGAAAAACATGCTTATAGCGGTCACCTTTTTCTGTTATCCTGTTTTTCTTTTTCAGGGTGTATTGTCTGATCTGACGAAGGTGACTGGTCTCCATGGTCTGGACCCAGTGGTGCTTGTCTTAATGGTGGGAATAGTGATGTTTACTTTGGGATTTGCTGGTTGTGTAGGAGCACTGAGAGAAAACATCTGCCTTCTGAAGTTTGTAAGTGACATCATCACATGAGTGGATTATTATGCGTGTGAAAGCTGGCAATGATGGGTGAAGAACTAGTAGCAAACCCAGAAAATAAATTTAGAAAATTTGGTACAATATATATGGTAAACTTACTCCCCTGACGAGCTGCTGAGTAACGGAACTAAAAGCAGTGTAGGTTCAAACTTACGCTTTCTGGAAAATGTTTCTTCCCATTTTCATTCATTCTGCTATACAGTGATGTTATAGTATGTATACCAGAGTGTATGGAATATCACCAAATATGATGTTCTGGAACATGTCAGTCGGGAATTACTGAGAGGAGATGGTGTAGTGGCTTAGGAGAACAAAAACCCTTAACTTAAAAATGTCTTCTAGATGTTTGGTGGGCAAAACTTGGGGACTTTGACTGATGTGAAACCTCTTAAATGGTTGTTTTTATACTGAAGCTGCTTCTTTGCTTTAGATCTGAGAACAGTTAAGCTGGACAAAAATATAAAACTGGAAACAATCCAAGGAAGTAACATCAAGACTACTTTAGCTTCGTGTTTTGCAGTCTCATTTATTAATATTTTCACTGCTGTGCACAGTGACTCTGCTATGGTGCTCATTTTACAGTTGAGTTCAGGTGGCCAAAACAAAAAGATAACTCTGCCTCTTGGGGGTTTCTTTACATTGTACTTCCTTTTAACAGGCTCTGTTCTCACGGTATCTGTACTGAGTGAGAATTTTAACCAAGTTCTCGGTGTCTATTTCTGGTGGAGTTGGAGTAGGGATGCATTCATAATGAATGGATATTTTCTAATTTAGGATTTTTTCTTACAGTTCTGTGGAACAATTGTGTTTATATTCCTGCTGGAGCTGGCAGTGGCAGTTCTGGCTTTCCTGTTCCAGGACTGGGTGAGGGACAGGGTCAAGGAATTCTTTGAGAATAACATTAAATCCTACCGAGACGATATTGACCTCCAGAACCTCATTGATTCGCTACAGAAAATTGTAAGTTCATATCCTGTCACTTCTTCAATGTATTCTAGGAGAATATGTAGATTTGGAAGTTTTGTTAGAGGGTTATTGTATTCTGTAGCTAATAGTGCTGCATTACATATGTGCTGTTTTGCTCTTTCCGCATGGAAAGCGGATCTGAAAAGCAGGCAGGCAAGATGTTCTGAGATACAGTTCTGTTCTAACTGTGAATGTGGTGGATCTGCCAAGCATCCATCTGCTTTTTGACCTTCTCGACTTGCTCCCCTGTTCTGATCAGCATTGCACCAGTTTGAGAAGTGAGCAACAAAACAACTCTTTATCCTGAAAAAAATTGTGCAGTGGAACTGGTAGTCTGCACTGTTATTTTACGAGGATCTGCGGTCTTGTACAGAGATGCAGCCCAGGGCCTTTTATCTTCTGTGATACACCTCATCTTGAAGCAAAAGAGGATTTTTGTTAACTGGGAAAGGCTAATCTCTAGTCAGGCAGTTGTCAAGGAAGTTTGAAACAATTTTATGCTCCTGTTGTCCTGGAATGTTCAGTTACCAAAGACAGTGATGCACCCAGGAGATAACAGTCTGTGCTAGTAAGGGCCTGGTGGCTTTCATTCAATTAGCTGCTTTTGTAATCATGCCTAGGAAACAACCAGTAAGGGTGACTCTTCTGATTTTTGTTTGTGTGCGGTTAAAAGATATATATATATATATATAGAGAGAGAGAGAGAGAGAAACAGAGTACATAGGCAAGTACTTCATGAAGAGATGAAATGGGTGTCTCCTTTATGTATGTTTTTTCCCCTTTTGAAAGAAGGTTGGTTTTGTCTGTCTTCTATCTTTTAGAAGATCGTGTTTAGAAATCTGTGCACACAGCTTGGTTTGATAGCAAAGCACGTTTTAGAGTGGATACGTTTGGTCAGCTGTATATTACCAGCAGCTTGCCTATCCTGTTCACTCCCTTGTGTGCATTGATAAGGAAGCATCCTCTGACTAAGTTGCCTGGATGGATTTCAGTGCTGTTTTGCTTTAGATTTTGCTCTTAAGGGCACCTTTTTGTAAGGTAGGGCTCTTCCTGGCCATGACCAACACCAGTAATTGTCTCAGTGTTGTCCGCTCTGCTGTTGCTCTTTCTGTTTATCTAGTTTCAGTGCAGTCAGCCAGGCTAATATGATAAGCTGATTTGAAGCTGAACTCCAGTTAAATACTTTTCAATGAAAATAAAAGGTTGAGCTTCCTAAAAGGAGTTCACTAGCCAGATTAACAAGCTAATAAACCTGAAAAAGGGAAGACCAGAAAATCTCTGAATTGGCCTGTCACTGTTCCATACCCAAAAGTACTGGGAAAAGAGGGGAAGTATGAAATGCGGGTTAGCAAGTGAGTTCTGCAAGGGTTGAACGACAAGGTGCAGCCATGGGTTCAAGTGCCTCACTGAAGCCCATCTTCTAAGGAGCCATGCTCCTTAGGCTGACTTGCTCTGCTCTGTGTGTGCCTTGGGACCCAGAGAGCTTTTTGTAGGCAGCTCCTTGCTCTGGCTAATCATATTACTTTTAGGCCTGTAAGTGAGCTCATAGACTGTACCGTACTAAGGTAGATTAGCACACTTAGTGGTTGAGTGGGTTTTTTACAAAGGCAAAGACAGACAAAATGCAACTCTTGTTCTTCATGGTATATGTATTAATGACTTAATATTTTCATGGTGTTTTTCCTATTCTGACCATTCTGTTCAGCTCTTAGTCATGCTTCCTGTGAAAACTCTGTGTAAACAATTCTGCTGTCTGTTCACATCCATGCCTGTCACAACTTGATAACTTCTGAATCCATTTACTGACTTCAAGTTTTGGTGGTCTTGCAGACAGTTAGGTTAATACAAGTTTTATGAAGAGGGCAATGGGCAGAGGAGAGATGTTAGACACGCTAGAGAGATCCTTGGAACTTCGTGAGGTACCAGGAAAATATGTGTAATGGTATAACATTTCAAATACTAAAATTATAAAGATTTGCACCATAAATATCTAGGCCTGTAAACTGCAAAGGTTAACTTAATAAGAAACTAGCTTTCATTTAGTTCCAGGAACTGAACATTCCTTGAAATGTTGGGATTTCCCCAACCTGCAATTATGGTAATTGCATTAGGCTGTTTAGGTCAAAAAACTTAGGTGAAATATTTTGAGAGTTGACTGACCTCTGAGCCAGTGAGACTATCAGTTAATTCATTTGCATATGGAAACCTTCTAGTTTAAAAGAAAGGAAGTATATTCACAAATGTTTGGATCCACTTTTTACAGTAAACAAGGAGAAAAAAACTTGTTAATTCATGAAGATTTAAGGATAGAGTCACAAATTTCAAGAAATTTTTTTCATAGTTTTTCTGGGTTTTTTTATTGACTTGGAAATAATGGAGTACAAAGCAAGTCCAGCAGAGAGCCACAAGGATGATCAGGGGACTGGAGCATCTCTCTTATGAGGAAAGGCTGAGAGACCTGGGCTTGTTCAGCCTGGAGAAGAGAAGGCTGAGGGGGATCTCCTCAGGGCTTATCAGTATCTGAAGGGCGGGTGTCAGGAGGGTGGGACTGGGCTCTTCTCAGCGGTGCCCGACGACAGGACAAGGGGCAACGGGCACAAGCTGGGACACGGGAAGTTCCACTGAAATCTGAGGCAAAACCCCTTTGCTGTGCGGGTGCCAGAGCAGCGGCCCAGGCTGCCCAGAGAGGCTGTGGAGTCTCCTTCCCTGGAGCCATTCCCACCCCGCCTGGACGCGGTCCTGTGCCCCTGCTCTGGGTGTGCTGCTCACGCAGGGGGCTGGACGGGGGGGGCTCCAGAGGTCTCTTCCAACTCCCACCATTCTGTGATTCTGTATAAACTTACTTTGTTGCACCATTTATGGATGTACACTGCTTGCATCTAGCAATTACATCTAAAGTGATAATTTTAATGATTTTGCTTGTCGTGATGACACCTATTTCCAGGAGCAGTGTGCCAAATGTATTGCTTTGATCTCAGAGCCACAGTATTGATTACTCATTTTCTACTCTGATGCTGCCATTGATTCTGCACAGCCTCAGAGAAAGTGCAGATGATGAACAAACATAATTCCGGAGAGTTGGTTCAATTGTCTCAAAAGCATCCCCAGATGCTAAGTGTTGGTTTATCTGTTGCAGAACCATTGCTGTGGTGCCCAAGGTCCAGATGACTGGGACTTTAACATATACTTCAACTGCAGCAGTGAAAGCAAAAGTCGTGAGAAGTGTGGAGTTCCTTTTTCCTGTTGTATACCTGATCCTGCCGTAAGTTGTTTCCTGGCTTTGTATTGCTCTGATGTTGTTGGAGAGTTATGAAAGGAAGTACTTGCTGAGTACAGTGTGATGACTAGGGCTTCAAAAGGTCTTTTAAATGATCAAAAATCACTCTTACGCAGACAAACTCTTCTCATGTTTCTGTTCCATCCTCTTTAGAGTCCAAATGTGGCAACCTGTTATACAGCTGAAAAATTATTGTTACCAAGAATTCAAGCTATTTTTGTATGGCTTGAGTCTGCAAGTATTGGTGGCTGATATTTTTATTCCCAATGTGGTGTTTCCTTGAATTCCTGGCCTCTTATCCGGCTTGTAAGGACCCGAGAGCACTGTCTAAGCAGCATGTTTGCCCCAATTAGAATTAATGTTATACCACTCTTCTGCCAGACAAGTAGGAGTAACTCCATTTGCTGACTGTTTATCAGCAACTAGTAAAGTACTCATGCACAAGCTCAGTTTTAAAGTGTTTGAGTCAATTCTCTGATTTCTAGCAATATTTAGGTGCTTCTTGGTTAGATCTGTTTACTAAACTTTAGGAATCTGACCCTTTTGGTGGAAGCCAAAACATGGAGGTAGGAACTAATATATAATGCTTTATAATATTAGTGGGAATAGTTACAGCTCAGTCAGTCCAGCAATCCTCATGTGGAGCAGATAGCCATTGTAGGTTATACTAAGGCTTTTGATTGTCTTGGAAATCAGCCAAGGAAAGACTGTCAGGGGAATATTCCATGTTCAGATTCCCCAGTAATTATTTTCTATTTTACTTTGGAGCAGTACTATAGCACTGCAACTCTTTCTGTTGCTGGTGCTGTATTAAGGAGACATAGGTATGTTTAAATCTTTTTTAATGAGATTCTACTCCTAATATTTCAATATAACTTGCTATGTATTGTGTAAATTATGCTATAATTGTTTAATATATATGCTTTCGTAAGTCTCATGCAGAAAAAAAACCTACAAAATGTTCCCAAAATGAATGTCTTTGCATCTTTGGAGATAAATAAATTGGGTCGTGGGGTTTTGATCTGGAAGATGTTTATGGTCTTCCTACTTGGGATCTGCAACTGGAGTGTTTTGTCTTCGAGACTAGGTATATCTTGGAGCAAGTTATGTGTGAGACTTTGAACTATTGATTGAGCGGGCTCAAGTAGAGTGCAGGTGTTGCTATCCAAATCAGTTAAAAGTAGTGAGTTGTATACCACTTGAAATGATGGAGTTGTAAGGCGTATTTCTTCACTGTAGGTGTAAATAAATGAGCCTGGTACCTTTATTGTTACCTCAGAGTTTAGGTGTTATGTGAAATAGCTAAAATGAAACTGATCTTGGAAATGCAGATGTCTTATCTGTACGCTGGCACTACAGTTGCTTTGCTTCATGTTAAAAAGTCCTTGATGGTTGAAAGCCAAGCAACAGAAGAAGCTGGGATTTCTGTTGGAGGATGTTTTCCTGCTCATATACACTTCTGCGTTGCTGTGACTTTTCTTGTGTTCTGCTAGTGCTTTGCTCATTTTTACTAAAAATGCTTCTTAGAATGGTTGGCTCTGACAGTCCTGACTTTGTCTGTGAACATAAAAGACAGAAAACTTCCTGTGAACAGAAGTGAGTAGAATTCAACTGATATATTTTAAATCTTTTTTCATTTGCAGCAAAAAGTTGTGAATACACAGTGTGGCTATGACATCAGAAAGAAGGTAAGGTGCTGGGATCTTGCTGTCTGTCGTGTTCTGTGCCTGCTTAGGCAAAACTAAAAATTGTGGAATTGCTGATAGATATGTCAGCTTAAAATTAATCTACTTATTGGCTGTGCTACATCATACTATAAGTAGAGTGTGGTAGAGATTTTCCTTTTTTAAAGTAAACTTGTACTGTGGGAGGGTGGAGGAAACAAGTGATGGAACAGGTAAAAGGAAAGGTGTGTTTCAAAAAGGGGTAGGATTTGCATTTCAAATGTGCATTTCAATTTTGAGTTCTAATAGTCTAACTCTGAATTCTATTATCTGCTAATTCTAAAGTATTCTAATAAAAGGGTTTGCAGGAAGTTACTAACATCAGTCTGACATACTGTGATTTAATCTGAGCATATATGTATTTCTGGAGTCTGGTTAAAAACATTACTGCATAAGTGACAAATCATTAGTTTAGCTATATCGTGTGAATGACTGATCTTATAATAACCTTGAGCAGAAAAGTAATATTCCTGTTCTTCCTCTCTACATTCAGAGCAAGAGTCAATGGGATGATCAGATATTTGTCAAAGGATGTATCCTTGCTCTTGAAGCCTGGTTACCCCGAAATATCTACATTGTTGCAGGTGTCTTCATAGCGATCTCTCTGCTCCAGGTCAGTTGCTTTTTTTATGCTACTCTGAAAAAGGTCTCAAGCTTGCAGAAACAGATCTGCTGAATGTAAAAGTAGTTATGGAGAGCGGTACGGTAAATATTTTGACGCTGGATTTTCTTAGGTATGGGAATATATGACAAAAAAATGTTTAGGGATGGGGACCTAGAGTGAAAATATCTGATACTGACTAATTTAATTCTGTTGAAATTGTGTTCCTCAAAGCAATGAAGGTCACTATAAAAATGCCATACTATTGTAATACATACAGTATATTATGATTGATGTATATTGTTACATATTAATATAGCAATATGCTAATACGATTGTCTTACATGGTAATGTGGTACAAGAATATATTTCTTAAATTTCAATATGGCATGAGGTAGGGGAGATCTTCTAGTCATCTACTCCAGTAAATCTGAACTACAGCCTCTATCACAAATGTGAAATCACTAAAATACAATTGTCTTTCATGCCAAGATGACCACTGAGCTGGCTGTAAGTGGCATGTAGCATACTACTGAAAAAAAGCTGAGAATGGAAGAGCAGGGAAATTGGTGAACAGGCTGCAAATGTGATATTGGCAGAACCAGATGAAAGGAGTTGCTGCGAGTTCTTCCAGTACCTTGTCAGTGCTTGGTACATCAAAGAAAAAGAACCAAAATTATTGTTAAAACAGATCAGATGACTTCTTTCACGGTGGCAGTTGTTTACACTTACCTAAATTTCTTTGCTGTAGCGCTGCTTCACTTCAGTGGGAAATAACAAACTTGTAAAATGTTTTGTCACCATCTAATGATAATGCTCCCACGGTTTTGAGAGATGCTGTCCTGAGAACAATGCCTTCACTTAGGAAGATGTTCAAAATGTGATGTCTAATCTTGTGGCAGTGTGTTGACTGACAATAGCTTGATGTTGTTCTTATTAATGTCCTGAGTCTCTGTGAAACCACTTTCACAGTCACTTGTATTTTCATATTGGGTCCTTCCTGTGCATTAAACTCTTTCATGGTGGGACTAGTTAGACGTAACCCGTCTACTTCGGAAACAAATCTTTTGGCTTTTCCAAAACTTCACCCCATCTTTTGTTGCTTTTCTGAGAATGTTTCAGTTATGAATTTATCTTCAATTTGTAAAGGAAGACTTCCCCAGAACTTGTGAATGTTAAAATTTCAAATTTAAATGTCTCGGAATAATCTGGGACTTTTCTCACTACTGCTTGTGACAAAAATTTCATTTTAGTACTGGTAATTGTGCATATTCTGTATGTATTTAAAAAATTCATCATAAAATTGACCAGATTATCCAAAGTTGTGGAATGAATGAAAATACCTATTGCTAAAGTTACAAATCAGGCAAGTGAGTGTGTTACAAAACTCAAACTTGGCTAAGTGGATTCCTTCCAGCTCTAGGGCATCTAGAAGCTTATTTTGAATGCTCCTGAGGTGTTACACGAAAGCATCTTTTTCTCATGGGTTTTACTACTTGCAGGATTCTGCTGCCTTTATTACTTTTTAGCAATAGCCATGCTTTTGACAAATGATCCTGGCTATGAAATGGTATCTGAACCTGCATGCATTTTATGAATGCCTGTCTTTATTCACAAGAGTAATTGCACTGACATCAATACAGTGTAATAGGAACACCTAAGATGTAGGTTCCTATTCTGCAATAATGACTAAAGGTAATAGGCGCTCTAATTTTTAGAAGTATCTTGCAGACTGGTACTGTACAAGTGTTTCATCTCACAAATCGTTTGTTTTTTGTCTTTTTAGATTTTTGGGATTTTCCTAGCAAGGACATTGATTTCTGATATTGAAGCTGTAAAGGCAGGTAATGCCTTCTGAATATAAAAGCAGACACATGCTGCATAAAAGTATATCTTATGATTATTGGTCGGACACCAAGGTAGAAGAAATGCACAAGACAGATACTCCTGTTATTAAAAGCCTGATGTGGATTTTATCCTGCTCATGCTTTCTGTTAGAAGCTGGTATACAAAAAGAAAATCTCTGAACACACACACACACACGCACACGCACACCCACACACCCATCTATGTTTTTTTTTCTAATGCGACAGTTCAGTGTACCAACATTGATCTGAGGAAGAAGTGGAATTTCCCAAGACATTGCTGGAACACATTTTAAAGATAACATCAAGGAGACATGAAACTGCTGTAACCTCTTTCCTTGAAAGATTACCATGAAGATTGTTGTTTTCACTACCAGCTGTCATAAATCTCAAAATGTATTCCTTCAGAAGGCGTGCTGATTTCTTCAAATCTTAAAATCTGTTTAATCTCTCCAGTAGACTCATGCAGTCATTTTTTGGCAAGATACCCAGCAAAGATAATCATCATGCTATTGGAAATTGGGGGGAGAAAAAAAACAGTTGCAAATTGTCTAGCTCTTTAATTGTTTTTCAGTTGTGCAGAAGTAGGGTTATTTCTGTTTGGGAATAATGTAGATATCTGAGGAGCAGGGACTTGTGCTCAGCATCAGAGCTGGAGTGACCCATACTGTTTTAAAAATGCAAGCCTTCTCTCAAGATGGGAAAAATCTGGCTATCTGTAGCATTATATGTTAGAAATCTCTATTTCAGGCAAGGGGGTGTGAATCCCTGATGCTGTTTCATGTCTGGAAAAAAAAGCCCTTTGTCCTTATGGGGGACTTAAAC
>VZTV01118910.1:0-14714 GCA_013400875.1 Anhinga rufa | reverse complement strand
TATGTGATTAGATAGAAGGGAGTCTGGAGACACTGTATCCTTGAGTAGAATAAATAAGGGAAATGTACTAGAATAAGCTAGTTTAGTATCAGTAAGAATTGTGTAACCAAGCCAAAAATGAACTAAGCATGTCCAAAGACAGTTCAACCAGCGGACACGGTGAGGAAGACTATCGATGACCACCAGAGGACCCTGGAGGACCACCAATGGACATGAATGCACATGCATTGAGGACATTTGCATATGTTAATGAATTCAAATAATGGTATGAATATGGTAATTGTTTCATATAAATTTAATGACTATGGATGTTTTGATTGCATATAACCCCTGTAGTAGAGCGACTCAGTGCACACACCAGGTGGAGCAATCCTCTGTGCGCCCAGCACCGCAATAAAGAATGCCTGCTTCCTAAAATGACAAATGGAGTTTTAGAGGGTTCTTATATTTGCCGACTTACGGTATCAGTTTCCTCTCATATGTGAACTAACATAAATACTGGATTCTCCTGCTTACTTTCTGTTTTCAGCCGAATTTCCCAGCCCACAAACAACANAATCTCGTTTTTGCACCTTCTGTATTTCCATGTGCCCTTGTTTTCCAGGTCCTGAGTCCTCTTCTTCTTGGAGGATGCACTGAATTGCCAGCTGCTAATGGTGACCATTCGGGTATAAGGATGAAAATTACTATGCGTGCATTAATCTTAACAATAATTCACAACAAACCATCATTCAGTAATTCTAGCAACTTCAAGGTAGTGTTTTATATATCTTTGGTAATAAATTTGGTTATGACACACATAATTTTTGAATCATTGTCTCTTCTTTCAAGTTTCTGCTAATGGGTTGATGTTGTTTTCCTTGTAGAAAAGTTTGTGTAACAACACACAGTGCAAGTTTTTACTTAGCAGTATTTATTTACAGAAATCTCTAAAGTTTATTTTATAAACTTACACTTATTCTCTCACCAATTTCATTCACACACACACAAGCTCCAAGACAGGTGCCCAAGCAGCCTGGCCCAAATCACTTATGTACATTGCTGAATACAACAGACGCCAGCTATCAAGTCTTCACCACATCCCTGAAGTTCTTAGTCAGCAGCAATGCAGTAGGTTATGAACAGACCTTTTGGGCAAGATTACTGTTCATTGTGCATTTTCTTCTGTTTCTCCAAAATGGAGGTTTGACTGTGTATTTTCCTGGTAGGCAAACAGGACAAAGAAGAGCATATGCCGTATTCTGCAACTTTGTTAACATGCCCCTCTTGGCAGACTGCAGGGTCTACTGGCAAGCACTCCCCTCTTACAAGAGAGCAGGCTTTCTGGCCTTCCTATAAAATTTTATGCTGAAATCAGTGGACCACTGGGAACAGTGTTCCTTATTATTATTTTTATTACTTCAGGCCATTCTTTTTAACCCTTGTTTTGCCGTTTCTTCTGGTGCCTCAAACATTTCATTTATTTCTGCTAAAATTCTCCACATACTGATCAAATTGCCAGCTGTCCATGTAACAAACCACCTGGCCTGGCATTTGAGAAAAAAAGAATTGCAAATAATATGATACTGGCACAGAAATTTAAGATAATTCATATTTGGGTGTCAGAGTTATAAAGCCTTATAGTAACATAATCTAAACCAAATTTGTCTCCTAGGCATGTTTTTTATTGCATGTCCCAACTTGTTCTGGACTTCCAGGATCAGAAATCTCAGCAGCCTTATCTCAAGAGAGCAACAAAAATGGGGTAAGCTTAATGGTAGTCCAAGGAATGCTAATGGGAGCTAAGATTTACAGCTGTATTTTGAAATGAGCCATATTTAGGGCTTGTAAAATATCCAGCTTCTCCTGTGTTATTGTTTTTCATCTCCTAATTTTCCAGTGCAACAAACCTGTTCTTCAGTATTTTTCCTTCACCAGAGGTCTCCTCCCCTACCTGTTTTTTATTGTGTTTCCATAATTACATACGAAAGGATCTGTCTCCTGGCAACATTTGTTCAACAAGTGCATGCAAGCTTTGAACTGCCTGCGCAGGTTCTTCTTACCTCAGTTGTATAAAAAAACCCAGTTACACTATTTGATCTGTGCAACTCTCATAGATTCTGCTCAGTAAATATAAAAAATGAAAATATCTGGTAGGGGAACAATTCTCTAATGAATGCAAAAACCTAACAGAGTCATGCAAGACAAATGCTGCATGTGACATATTGCGAGAAGAGGCCTCAAGAAGCCTTCGCTTGACCAATTGCTAATGGCCCTTTTTTCATCCATATATTCATCATATCAATATACTGAATTAGATTTCCATCCAAAATTTCCGTGCTTCTTTCATACTTTCTTTTGGTTCAATTGTAAATCTTACATTACCTGTAAAATGTTCACAGAAGTGTTCCCTCACTTCTTAATGATTAAAAAACAAGAAGCCTAAAAGTTTCTCCCATAGAGAAAGTGACTTGTGCTGCAGTGAGTGCCTTTTGGTGCAGCACAAGCTTATTGATAAGTAACTGCTACATACTTTAGAAAGTAGTCTTTCTCACTTCTCCTATGCACATACTCCAATTCATGTAATCTCGTTGGTTTAGCTGGTTTTACTTTCAAGTTTTGTTGTTAATTTTCCATGGCTTTAAATAGGTGTTTTAATAGCCAAATACAAGGCTTTTGTCACAAGTCATTAATCAATGCTTTTTCTCAACTGTAGCTTAGACATTTAAAATTTATTATTCTTACTTGTGTCGCAGCAAATGAAAATGTGCTGGAGATGCTTTAATTAACTTTTGTAACAAAATTCTGAAAGTATTAGATATGACCTCTTGGGAAAATGTAGAAACCAATTATGCAATTAACTGTTACAAATATTCCCAAGGTACAGGAGCCAAAATCTGAAAGGAAGATGCTAAAAATTAAGAAAAAAAAAAATCTACTTTCATCTCCTACTTTGGATTAATTTAGGCTGAAGAGCTCTTCTAGAAACGTGCAATTTATTCATTTGCATTCATATGTTGGATATGAGAAAAGGAATATATTAACTTTAATCAATTACAAAGGGACATTGCCCTTTAGATAAAGCAATGCCTAGCTAAAGCCAGAGCTTAGGTAAGAACAGGTTTAGCCCAGGTATAGAAGACCACCATCACTCAGATTATTAGATAGTCTTAACTACCTTCAACAAAGAAAACTGATCAAAATTTATGTTAAGTTATCTAATAAAGAGACAAAACTTTGTTTGCTTCCCCTCCCTGCTTTTACTCATTGCATTTCTGGAGACTCAGATTCTGCAGTCTGCTTGAGACTGCAGCTGCTGTTTCAGGACTGCACGCACCTTTCCTCTGCTACATTTTCTAGTTCATTTTTGTTTCTCTTCGTGAAACCACATAGGGCTCTTACATGACCCCTATGGAAGCCTGTTTTAAGAAGCTTATATATGTAAGTTCTTATTTGTTTTAAGAAGACATTAAAAAGTGCAGTCCCCAGCCTTCCCACACACTACCTGCCCCTTGACTCTCCCAGCTTTGACAGCTGAACCTAGTTCTGCTTTTCTAAGCCCCGCCACCCCCTCCCCAGCAGATCCTTTGAAGAGCTACAAGCAAATGGAACTAACTGATTTTGCAGCGGTCATGCAGAAGGGACCGGGGTACTCCCATGATATGAACAGAGTAACGAGACTTGGGGCACTGGGGAAAGAAACGGCCCTGTCTTTTCTCTCTCCTCCCCTTCTTTCCAGGAAAGCAGAATCGCTTCAGTTCCTAGATCAAGCATATAGAGATCTCATCCCCTCCCACAAGCAGAATGGGTTTCGAAGGAAGGACTCATGAGGGAGAGAGTAGCACTTTCCTGGGGAGAGAGCAGCGGAGGGCACAGAGGCAAGCCAGGGTGCTGCCCTCTCCTGGCCCCGCTGCCCACAGGGCACTCGGACGGCTGTGGAGGGAGTTCAGAAGGCACAGGGCCCTCTTGGACTACCCAGCACAAGGCAAGGCTGCCAGTGGTGGCTGCACTGGCCACAGGCATGTCCAAATGGGTCCCTGAAGAAATGCTTAAGAAGCATATGCTTAATTAAGTTTGTGAAGTCTCTGTACTATTAGACAGTGTTGGTCTTGGCAACTTAGTCCTAATTGCACAGAGAGATCTTGCTGTTATGTTCAAAATAATGGTTTTCCACGCTGTCAGAGGTCCAGCAGTGGTTTCTGGGGGGGTGCCGTTCTGTGGGTGACCTCTCAACTGCGGAGCCAAGCAGCTGCCCGCTTGCTGAGGAAAAGACCAGCAGGCCAGACTGCTCTGGGCACCGTGGGTTCATGAGAGGTAGCTTGACCTGCCATCTACAAATGTTTAATAATAAAAAAAAAAAAAGTAAATTCTTGGCTATTTGACTCTTATGAGCGTAGTTAAACGCCATGTTCCCTAGCGAGCTGCCTAAGGGAACAGAGGGAGCAGAACTGAGGTAGCTGATGCTGTGCTGCCTCAGTGGACAGGAGACCTCACTCTTCTCAAATTTGGTTCAGTCTCCTTCTAAACCCTGCATAGAAAGGTTCAAAACCATTGCAGACTGAAACAAGAGAGGCTGGTGGAAAATAAGATAGAGTCTTCAAAATGTCACAGGCTTTAGCCCAGACTCTCATGAATCAGCTCTGCAGCCAAATAAAGGTTATGGCTTTTGCAGATGAAATAAAGACAGGTGCTGTAATCTGTAAAAGACTGTAAAGGTAAAGCTGACCACGTGCTATGGGTGCAGAACTTGCCTTTATCTCCCTTTGGCAATTAATCATATGTATTCTTTTTTCTGTTAGCACACTGGGTATAACCATGGGGAGTTAAAAAATCTTGATTCATAATTGCTACTGGAGTGGTAGTTTCCCAGAGTGATCTTCCACTCCAAGGCTCAGAGGTCTTATAGATCTTCTCACAGGTTTAGTGCTGACAAGGAGTGTTTAAAACAACACGTCTCCCAAGTTAAAGTGCTGTTCAAAAATAAAATTTAAATCATTCTCAGTAAATATGGAGTTCTTGAAACTAGAGTTTTTAATTTAAAAAAAAAAAAGTTGTGGTTCAGCAAATGTTAAAAGATGTGTGATAGTTTAATGAATTTCTAAATATTTGATATAAATTTATTGCTCACTGGTACCTGGAGGATTAGTTTCAGCTAGTTACTTCTGTCTCAGTCCTCCAGATAATTCCACAGAGATCTTAAAATAAAATTGAATTCTTATTAGTATAATGCTTATATGACTTAAAGGAGGCAGCCATTCAAAGATTTATACAATGGGATCACCCATAGTAAATAACTTAAATATATAAATGTTTAGAGGGCAGGACATATATATTATATTTGCAAGAGGATTTCTTAATTTAAAATAACACCTAGGATAATTATGCCACTGTAAAATACTTCTACTAGTTGGTATAATAGGAGGAGAAATATAAAATTTTATTGTAGACGAGAAATGTATTATAAATATTACCAATATTAAGATCCCAATCCAGCAAGTTTAAACAGAGAGGCAGTATACATTATTGCTGGTTATCACAGAAATATTTATAAGTTGGAGGTCTCTGAAAACATATTATTGATCATTGTCAAGGATAATGAGTCTGATTGGATTTTTTTATCATGCAGAAGCTTTTTATGTTTTATGGGTTTCTTTGGGTCTTTTCCCCCAAAATGAATGGGTTTTAAATAGCCCACTTGACTTGCCAAATTGTCCTTTGCTTTGGATACAACCAAAACAAATTCTCAGCCAGCTGGTTTTGAAACCTTCTATTTAATATGTAATTAAATGTAATAAATGTGTAAATGAACTGTTCTTAAGAAGGCTCTTTTTACCTAATTGTTGTTCAGTCTTGCCCTGCCAAGGACCTTGTTATAAATAATACATAATATTTTTCTATGTGAATATATCATAGGAAATAGAAGCAAAATACAAAGACATATTTCTGTTGTGAGGTCCTTGATTATATGCGGAAGGTGTCTGGTCACTGTGAAATCTGAACATATTTGTACTCTGTGCTAGCAAAGATACTGTTTTCCTCTGCTAGCATAAAACCTTCATGTCCACTATTCATATAGACCCTTCATGTCCAGAAAATTGTGATTGTAAGGTGTCACTCTAAGAATTAAACCTTGTTACTGCAGAGTGTTTTCTTACTAGGAAAGGAAAAAAAACAAACCCAGAGATGAGAAGCTCTAGCTGACCTCTCTTGGATCTTCAATGTTCCACTAAACACTGTTAATAAATATATCCTGTTATTAGATGAAAATAAAACAGGATGATGGTGGAGGCATAAGAATGTATTTTCCACTGCTAAACAGCCCATTAGAGTGGAGGACTTTGAGGAGAAAGAACAAATTAAAGGTAAACTGCTACTTTTGAGATAACTTCTGTAAAGCTGTGAATATCAGTAAGGCTATTGGTATGTCTTCAGAGCGGAGTCTTTGTAAAGGATATATGTAGCAGATAACAGCAGTCATTAAGAAAATTATATTTTATAACTTCTTTTGCTGAAAATATGATAAGGCTTACCATAATTTAAGTTGAGGGATGAGAATACAATTCTAAATTTTGATTGATCCTGGTTTGCATTTTTTGAAGTTATTATGGACTGGTCTCCTTCATATGTAAAATAAGGAAAGTATTTAAGTTGAGTAATTAAGTGACTTGGAGTGAGGAATTAATTTTATAGCTCTGCATTTACCTCTGTAGCTCCTCAGTACCTTAACTAGCAGGTACTGAAGTTTCATGGAGTTCTGAAAACAAATACTGAGTTAATTTTGTGGTTTTTCATGAATTGTGTGTGAGTCATGATGCTGTATAGTGTGGGTAGAGCATTATAATAAATATATTTTCTTCCTTAGACAGTGTTTCAAACAAATACTTCTAATAAAAACACAAAAAAGTATCCCAAGTGTAAACAAAGTATGACTTCCCAAAGAAAGGGAGTTACAATGAAATTCATGAAACACTGGTTAATGTTATCAGTGCTTTTTCAAAAAACCTATTGTTTTCAGCTGTCATTGCAGGTTCTAAAAAAAAAAATTCATCCCAACTGTGAATCAGTTCCAATGCAATTAGCACTTAAATGCTTCATGAAGCAGGAACAAACAAGAATCCCATTTTCTGGTGAAAGAGAAGATAAAAATCAAACAATTAGGAAACTGATGGTAGTCAATTGAGAACATGCATAGTTAGATCTATTAAAAAAATTACTTATTTCATAAATATTAGGAAGAGATTTTCTAGTGCTAATGCCTTTTTCCTCCCCCCCACTAATTACAGATGGGGAAGAAAGATAGTAGTTCAGTCAGGTTGGATTATTTCATCATACCGTTTAAAGTATGGTGGGTGTTTAAAAACATGCTGTGAAAGAAGGATAAAAGTTGAGAAAGAAGAATCAATAGCAGATTTCTTAATGAACCAAAAAAAAACAGTAATAAAGAAGGATAATGTTTCACCTAAACATTAAACTCTAATTGCGTTCTTGAGTTAATGAAAGCCATGGCTAAATACTGTAAACTGTCATGTTGAGTCTACTTAAGTCCTCAGTCAAAGAAAGAACCACACACTATTGGTCCTAATGTTTTTAATTATTCCTTTTTCAATAATATATGTTCAAGAGACTTGAATTTGCAAAAATGTAGACATTATCTTGTTGCTTCTTGACCTCTTTAAATTTACAACTGGGAACTTTTGGTGTGTTCTCATAGTTATATATGCAAAGTCATGTACATACTTTGTACATGCATATTGTGAATTTGGACATTAAGAACTCTACAACATTTATATTTCTGTTTTGTCTTTGTCTAATATATCCTAATCTTAATATTTGCTGTTTTCCTTGATTACACTGATGCTAGATTTATACCTATTTCAGTTTTAGCATTACCACACTTTTTAATCAAGAGGCTAAGACTGATTTGATTTCATTTACCCACCTCTAGATTGATAGCCCTGTTTCTAGATTCATATTGTACAAGAATTTAAAATTTATTTTTATAGAAGATTGACATTTTTAACTCCTTTTACAGTAAAAATATAATTTCCCCCAATTCAAAAGCAACCAAAAAAATCTACTGTGGTCCATCAAATTACCTTTTTAAACTGCAATTTTTAAATATTATTTATATTTATATTATCAACTGTAGAATTACTACTAAATTCTTAGGGTTGGCGTCCTGTATTTCTCAAGGATACTTGAACAGTGTTATCTGAAAATGTCTGAAGTTCAATTACAATTTTGTCTGTTAAATTTTTGTTATAGTACATCTTTATTTGTAGGATTTATATCTCGGTACCCAGTTGCACTGAAACATTTATAGCTTAGAGAAGAACAAAGACTTACTGAGTAATTATTTTAGCAGATGAATATTATTATTTTAATATATCTGTATTCCACAGTTACCTATTAAGATATACCTATTAAGAAACTCCATACTACATTAACAAATCAGGAAAATGTAGTTAGCTGCATGAGCTACCATATGTGAATGTATCATGGTTGTTTCTCTATTTCTTTCTCTCTTTTGCTTTCTCTCATATTCTATAGCCACCTGACTTTCTGGAATTTGTTAACTTTGACTCCAGAATGCTGATTTATAGTGGTAATTGGCAAAACATTATTAGAGCAGAATTCCTTCTCTTTAGCTTCCTGACAACACTGGAGATAAAGCAAGAGACTGACTGTTTTTAATTATTCTGTTCAGATAGTGATAACACCTGACGAGTATTGCTTTTGTCACATGTTTAAGTTCTTCCAAGGTCATGGATCATTAGAAATGTTTAAATGAAGAAGATACCTCAGTTCTACCTACAGCATGCAATTTATTAACAAGTCTGTCCCACAACGAATGAAAGAGTTAAATAATATTTATCTCTCTGTAGATCTAGTTCCTTTACATATACCCTTCAGTAGATCATTTGAGTAAGAGATACTGTGGTAGAATACCCGCTTTCTAACAGGTTTGCAGCCTGAGTAGTACACCATCTGCACTTGTTTCCTGCTTGGGTTATGGCTGAGCTTATGCAGTTGGTTTTAATCCATAAAATCCTAAATGACTGAAGACCTAGATATCTGTGATCACCTCTTGTTCTGTAGTATTAGCAGTGCTACTAGAATTAGATCCATCATATTTTATATAATAGAAGGCTATTGGAAGGTTCTTATACTTTCTATACTTTCCCTGTGTAACTTTTCCTTTTAATATATGGGAAAATGCTGTATAAGGTCTAAAATCAAGATTTGTGTGTCAGATGAAAAACAATAATGACCTAATATCTTAAACTGAAATAAATGACCTTATTTTTTCAGTATTATTCAATGCCCATCAGTAAGGGTCTATCAGTAGTGTGCTATAAGTAATGCACTGTAATCCTCTCTATGCTCTTTTTACTAATTACTGATAATATTGTCTGAAATTCAGAACAAGCTGCACACACAATGAGGAACACCATTTTTGCTAAGCAGATTACGAGTAACAGCCTGTACATTATACAAAGATAGAGAAATGAAAATACGAGGAGATGAAAAGAGAAGGGTCAATGATTTGAAGGTAAAAGGAACAGTTAAGTAGGTGAAAAGCCTGGCAGGTATAGACACTGAGAATTACAAGAGTGAACAGGTGGCTAACAGAAACCCAGCAGAGTAGCAAAGAGCATTTTTATCTTCCTCTGATTAATGTAAAGGAGTACTAAGCTTGTGTTATCATATTGCATAAAATTAATTCCCTACATATTCTGCTACATTAAAAAATATTAAAAGAAATATCAGATGAAGTTATACTTCCAATGTAAGGTTAACAAAATAAACCAATTAAATGCAAGTTTGAGGGAACATATACAAATTTTAAATTACATAAAGATGTATATACTATTACAGCCATTTAAATAGCATTTTTGGATGTCTTACATTATCTTAGTTTGTTCTAACTTATACTTATTCCATAAACAACTTGATGGTTTTAAACTGTATTGTCATAAAATACAGCTGCTCTTTTTTTTCTCCCCTAGCACTTTGTTTTCTGGACATATTTCTCTGTCTTAATACATACAAGTATTATTAAAACTGTATTTAAATTATCCTGCCAATATTTTTCTGGACAAAGCAGCACATTAAAAACACTTCTTTCCCTTTCACCACCCCAGAAATCTGTGTATACATTATGGGTCTTTCAAACAGTTGTCTTTTAAAAGGGCTTGGTATCAAGTGGGCTGGAAGTGGTTTCTAATGGTAAAGCGTGAAAACTGCTGCTGTGCATTTGTTTAACTTAATTATTGATTCTGACAATGAGATTAACTTTTGTATTAATATTCACAAATCATACTGAATTAGGATGAATATGAAGGGAAAAGACTGTCAGAAAGAGGGTCAGTGTAACATTTGGTTTGGAAAAGTGTAAATACATTCTTTGTGGTTTGAACAGAAAAATGACTTGGGAATTTAGACTGTTAAAACCTAATAGTAATTTATAGGTCAATATGGCTACAAAATAGCTTGATCTGAAGTTTCATAACCATGAACCACATCATGGAATGAAGAAGCTATAAGTGTATTTTTCTTCTTTCTTAACTGTATTTGCATACCATTGATAAGCATTATTTCCAGAACTTTGTGTCAATTCAACCTTGAAATGTGCCTCCTTAAGCCAATATTCAACTTCAAATATTCAATCACACCTTCTGCTCCAAAATTTTTTGGTCCTGAATATTTGTCAATTTTGCATACATCTCTCTGCAGAAGATTAATTTTTGTTTGAGTAGTTCTATTACAGGTCTTTAACAATAAATCTGAAGGTAATCCAACTATTTGTTGAGAAATGGTTCTGGGAGCATAAAAACTTTAGGTTTAAATTCTTCTGCTTCTTAGATTGTCTCAGCTCTACTTCTTCTGATGAAATACATCACACAAGCTTGAATTACCTTACTCTTTTCTGAAAAAAGTATAGGGAGCCTGTCTTCTCCAGCTCTTTATTTTTATAAAGTTGCTCTTTTACAATGCAGGCTTAAATTTTGAACTTTTATCTATTCTGTCTTCATTTTATGTACTGGTACTCCAACTTAATGGGGGCAATAAGGTGAAGAGATAATTCAGCTGCATTTGCAGCCTTCAGGAATAAAATCTTAGTCCTGAACTTCCATTTCAAATGGGCAAAATCTTAAGTTATATGCACATTTAAACTACCCTCTCATTTTTTGTGATTTGTACTCCTTTACAACAGTTGGTATGCAGCTGTACATTGAGGCTGACTGATGCTTCTTGCTCTGTATTCAAATGGGATATTTAGGAATTTAAGTATTCAGATGCTCTTTCTCTTTCATTATATCCAGTTCATCTACCTATTGTGCAAACAGGAAAGAGATTTATAAGTCTCTTTAAATGGATAGCTGGGGAAAAAATCTTACTTTCCTCTTCTTCCCTCCTAACAGGGAAGCTTTCTTTAAGACTGATGATTTTTTTTTTAAAGAACTGTTCTACTTCTGCCTACAACTTTTGAGTTACAATGTTCTAAAGGTTGAATCATTTAATTCGAATCATTTAACTTGGAGGCCTGTGATACGACTGCTGTAGTTAGTGCTCAAATTTTAACAAAGCTAGGTGGTTTCACTTTCATTAAAAGGCAACCTTTTTTGTTATTGTTTTTTTGAGGGGGAGAGAGGAGAAAGGAGGAGACAGAAAAGGGAAAGGCATAGGGTGTGATCTCTAGAAGCCAAGCAGATGCAGTTTGTTGCCAGCTTCTTAAAAGAGCTACAGGGAGAGTGATGAACCTTGGAAAACTTCTAGCTCTGAGGTAGCTCATGAAATGTGCATGTAAATGCCTAATACCTCCTGTCTCATATACACTAAAGAGCATGTAAAGTTTCTGGTATCTTGGATAGAGCTATCTCATATGGTTAATTGGGGAAGGAAGAAGCATTTGTAACCTGATATTATAGATTTGTTACTATAAACTGTAAAATAAACCTTATTTGTAACTGCTTAAACTGATTACTAATGACCGGATGTTGGACTTTTCTATAGGGAAGTCATATCCTCCTCTGAAGTCATGTCCTGTGCTGTACTTTATGACTATCATTTGCTATCTTCCATGTTCTGTCTTTTGTTGATATCATAATTTAGGGTGGGGGTAAGTTGCCTTCCTTCACCCTCATTTAACAGGTACCAGGCCCATTAAGAGTGCTATGTAATATATTTGAATAGAGTTTCTGTGTTAATTAGATGAACACTTATTTTGTGGTGGATCCATATAGAGTTTTCAGAAGCAGGCGTAAGAGAAACTTCTGAAGTACGATTTTCCTGCTTTTAGATGAAGAGAAAGACTAGCATCTTGGGCATCAGTACAGGGCATGAGAATCTTCTCAGTGATTCTACCCAATTATTATATTTTATACATCTTTTGGTAATAGATAGATGGAGTTTTATAATTTTAAAATGGCTCTGAGCCAGTTTCATTCAAATAACTGTCACTTCTACGTTCACTAGCTGTAGGAATGAAATTGGTAGGTATTTTTGCTTCTACTATAACATACCTTAGAAAGCAAAATAGTAATAAAAGAAATTGGAAAGTTTAATGATTCAAGACAGTATGTACTCTCTGGACAGCATGGAATTTATCTGAACTGAGAGTGAGGAAAACATTAAGAAAATCGTACCAAGTATAGCGTACTTAGAAGAAGAAAGTCTCCTACATTCTTTGCACCTTGGACTGAGGTACAGCTGTTATAGAGACTTGCCAACAGCCTGCCTCATTTTGCAGTAGTGGATTAGTGCATTTTTCCCATTAATTTTTACCTGGTGTGTGAAGCATATGGCATGTCTTTACCATTGTTCCAAACGGAACTGTGATTGTTCAGTCTGCCCAGTAGACTGTCAGGGTGCAAGCAACACCAGTCTGGGGTGTCTGCCTCCAACCAGTTTCACTAGCACAGTTTCCATTACTTAACTGGAAAGAATCTGCTTAGAATATATGGTTGCAATCTGCCAATACCATTGGTTTTGTGTTCAAAACTTCCACAAGAATTTTTTGTGTCCCATTACAGATTAGATATGGCTTAAGGTTATTTTTCTAAGCAAATGCTAAAATCCCTTGTATGGGCAGGTTTGTGATTTATGCTCTGTAATTCCTTCCTTTTCAAAGATGGGTTATACTTAACAGTGTATCTTCTGCTTTGTAGAAATATTTCTTAGAAGAAAACTGGGGGAATGGGAATAAGTGTTAACAACCCAGTGTATCATCTGAGTCATATGCTCAGCCTTCCTTTAAAGGGAATGTACTTTAAACTAATTATTTGGTTTTCATTTCTATTTTCCACTAAAATATTTCATTTATTCACTACTGGTTGGAAAGTAAAGGTTCCACAAGCAACAGAAGTAGCAGGTGAATTCTATAAATCTGGTTATGACACATAGTTCAGATCATTAGTCATTATAATGATAGAACATCAAGGCATTGGCATTGTGTGTAGTATTAACAGAAATATATTAACATTACCCTAAATTTCAAATTTCAAATTATCTTCCCTGAGGAAACCATAGAAACTTCTAAGGCTGTGTTTAAGATGAGAAAAAGTATTTATTTACACAAAGAGAATTCTGAAATAGCTCTTTCAGCTGAGATAAAATGCAGCTTAGTAGTTGCAGATACTAAGTGAGATTTCAAATGGGAAAAGAAATAGCACAAGCTTTCAAGAAAAACATCAAAGAGTCATTTAAAGCTATAATTAAGAGAATGAAAAATAATAAAGTGGAAAAGTTCTCTAGGGTTGTCCAGCATGAAAGAGCACAGGGAGTATGAGATAATCCACTTTGTTAGTTTCCATTGAGGAACAGAAAACTTTCCATGGAATGAAGAGGCCAGCCCACTATCTCTGCAGAAATTTGGCTTTCACAGTTTAAGGATAATATTTTGAAAGGAGTGTTCCAAACACAAGTCAATGCAGGCTTGCTGCATCTGCATACAAGTATCTCAAGTGGCTGCAGAGTGCAGGGTAAAATTTTCATATTAAATTCTCATGGTTTTGACACTAAAGAGCTGGCAACAGTGTTTGCAAAGTCAGACTACTTTAGGAAAATCTGAGGATGTTTTGGAAGAATAGTAACAGTTTAGACAATTTACTTTGTACATCCAGCCTTTTAATCTTCATGCAGTTAGTGTGTTATTATCACCTAATGATCCAGTCTTGCCATTTTCTTTTTAAACTGAAAAGTCCAACACAAAGAACTTGCTACAAAGAAACTGCTAGTCTGTTCTTGATCAACTTAACTGACAGTAACATAATGAAATGCCTGATGTCTTTTTTGGTTTATAAAATACCTAGAAAAAAATACCTAGAAAAGATGCCATATATCTGTATATTATTCAGATTTAAATATTTTGTAAAAGGAGTCTACATTGAAAGAATGGAAATTAGAAACTTACTTGCTTTTAAAATCTCTAATTAATGCTACCAAACATGTTATATGCTTCCAGGTAGTAATTAGGAAAGTACTAATACCACCAAATTCAGATTTCATTAGAAACATTTGTTTGGATTGGAATGCTCTGCTGTTGGCATCCATCTTGGCATACGGATGAAGGAATTGTAGATGCAGCTGATCTAATGGAATGAGGTGGGTTATTCAATTGGAGAGCAGTGTTTAAAAACATTTATAGCAAAAAGATTCATTAGCAGATTCAGTGACTAATGTGTGATCAATCTGTGAAACACGTGAACTGGGCAACAAAGCTGGTGAATGGT
>VZTV01118908.1:0-27874 GCA_013400875.1 Anhinga rufa | reverse complement strand
ACCTGCTGGCCACACTCCTTTTAATGCAGCCCAGGATACCATTGGCCTTCTTGGCCACAAGGGCACAGTGCTGGCTCAGGGTCACTTGCTGTCCACCAGCACTCCCAGGGCCTTCTCAGCAGAGCCGCTTTCCAGCAGGTCAGCCCCCAACCTGTACTGGTGCCTGGGGTTGTTCCTCCCCAGGGGCAGGACCTTGCACTTGCTTTTGTTGAATTTCATGAGGTTCTCCTCAGCCCAGCTCTCCAGCCTGTCCAGGTCTCGCTGGATGGCAGCACACCCTTCTGGTGTATCACCCACTCCTCCCAGCTTAGTATCGTCAGCAAACTTGCTGAGGCTACACTCCCTCCCTTCATCCAGGTCATTGATGAATATATTGAAGAGGACTGGACCCAGTACAGACCCCTGGGGGACACCACTAGTTACTGGCCTCCAGCCAGACTCTGCCCCTTTGATGACAACTCTCTCTGAGTTCTGTTGTTAAGCCAGTTCTCTATCCATCTCACCGTCCACTCATCTAACCCACACTTCTTAGCTTGGCTATGAGGATGTTATGGGAGAAAGACAAAATAGCACAGGGGCTATTCATGGTGGTGCAGATGTAAAGGGCAGGCTAGGTACTGGGTTAGTTGGTAGTGATTGCTGCGGTTGAAGTAACACCTAAAGCTTCACTAGCCAGAGGTGCTGTTGGAAATAAGGGCAAATTTGCCTGCTAAAAGGATGACACATTTTGTGAATCTCTCTGTGGTTCCTCTTCCATTTCATCAGGGTGTTGGAAATGCCAAGGGAAATATTATCTTTAACACATGAATGTAGGAAGACCCTGTTCTTCTTGAGTCTTTTTTATATGAAAAACCAAACTGAGAATCTCCCAAGAATTTGACAAGTTGCTTTTAACTCTTCTGAGACCTGGTGCTGATATTACCACACGTAGTTTCCCACAAGTCTGAAATAGACCCAAATTCCTAGAGATGCTCACATCTATGGGAAGAAGAGTTAGGTCTAATCTGTCACACTGATTGCTTTTGTAGAGCATCTTGGCTTCTCTTCTAGTCCCAGCTTGTCAGCGGATACCTGTCAATTTACATTTCCTGGCAATGGTTCCCAGAGAACATGGAACAGCCCCATCCTGCTCATATTTATACCAGTGCTCAGCTTCAAGAAATGAAATGAGGTAGGAAGGGAACTATCTGGTATCTGTCTTCACCTGCAAGTGTGTTGTAGTCTGCAGTACTGAGAGATCCTACAGAGTATGGGTCCCTTCATTGCTTCTCAAGAATAACCAAAGACAAAGGTACTATGCATTCTCTCAGTAGAAGGATGCAAAATCTTTCTAAAAATGGGCATTTACTCTTTATGCCTTTATTTTATTTTATTTTTTTGGTGGCAAATAGAGGGATTTCCAGCAGAAAGTGTTTCAGTTGCTGCTTTGCTGATCAGTGACATGTTTGTTAAGGCTGTGTTTTTTGCAAAGCCATGGAAAGAATTAGAATCAGGTATGAAGTAACAGAAGAGGATTGGTTGTGGTCTCAGTATAAGATCCTAGACAGGTTATTTAAGACCTTTTAACCTGATATTGTTGAAAAGGGTATCCTGATTTTAAATGCTTTGAATTTTAAATGTGTTGTAGGCACTTAGTCCGACTAAAAAGCTTCTAGGTCTCAGGAAAGCTAGGCTAGGCTGAGTGTTTGATGGTTATTTTAAGCAATCTTCTGCATTTAGCAAGCCACCATAAATCTTCCTTAGAAATGCCAGCATATACATTTGTAAAAAATGGACATGATAAAGCAGACGGGAGCTTTTAAGAAGTGACAGAAAAACTACTTCTCATGGATCTTTACCTGGCTCTTGTTGGTCTTCTCCAAATGCAGCACATTAGCCGAATTACTTGCACTGCATGATACTAATACAAAGTGTGCTTATGGAATAGGTAGAGATATTCCATAGCCTCTAACAACATTCCTCCACAAGCAGAGATAAAAAAACCCTATGAGGTATAAAGTCCTGCAGTAATCTCTTTCTTTAAGAGATCTTTAAATCTATTGTATATAGTGATTGACTAGAATGTCTCAATTGCATTTGCATACATAGAGCTTGGAAGGGATGGATTAAATGATTTAGTTAATTGTCTACTCTGCTTGGCTTAGATGGGTGTGAATACACCAGTTATAATTATCTGGCAAGTGTTCCTTTCCTCTCTGTCTTTTGGACTTATTGTTCCCTGTGCTGTTATTCAATCAAGGATTATGGCAAAAAAAAAAAGAATAAATAAGAAATTAATAGGATGCTTAAGCAGTCTGTACCAGCACAGCAGTGTTGAAGGTGCCCAAGGAGCCCTGAACATCTGACCTTTCTTTAAGAAACTGCTGCATGCTTTGTCAGATAGGAAAGCCAAGATGGAGGAATTAAGACCATGACATTTAAAGGATTGCCTCACACTCGAGTTTTTTTTTTATCTAAATACAATATTTAAGTAACATTTAGCTACTCAATACCTGTGCAAAATATTATTAATTTGATGTATGTCCTACTTCAGAGCATGCCGACAAGGCAGGGAAGTTCTGTTACCACATTTTTAAATTTTGGGTGCCATAGTATGTGATGGAGAAGCAACTTGGCTCATACGACTGAAGAAGTGTGGCCTGGGCTGGGACTCAGAGCTAAGACTCTTCAGCAGCAATCAGGAAACTCTTTGCCACCTACCAAATTGCCAGCTCTGATTTCATGTCACTGGAATACAGCAAACAAACTAAAGATATCAGCCAAATATGTTTCAAAACCCACTGTGAGCAGACATGGGTCCTGTGGCCCTTTAACCCACCTCTGCAAGTCAGTGGGTTACCAGAAATCTTCTGGAGCAGAAAAGAAAGGATAGATTCAGGTAGGATTTTAGGAGTTAGCTTTAGACATAAAGATTATGATGAATCGGACTTGTGGATAAATTCCCATATGAGTTTTGATTTCATTAGCCTGTGGGCTGAGACCTCACTGTAGAGCTTACGTACAATCTCAAGTGTCAAGTTCCTTGCTTTTATTTCTTCCTTTCTGTTGTCCAAGGATGAATTTATCTCTGTAATTTGGTGAGACAGGTGCTGCAGCCATAGATTACGGAAGCCCAGGGGAAGTCTGAGAATTGCATGTAATATGCCATCTTGCAGCTACACAGCCGGCTCTACCAGACTTGTGTGGACAAGGGTTTGACCTTGCTGTTCTGTTTTGGGATGCCATTCTGGATGCCAGAACAGAACGCACTGCACTTTGGCACTGCAGTTGTCCATAGGCTCTTCAGAGATGGAGAATAATCTTATACCCTTCTGTCCATCTGTGAATGAAGCCAAGGGCTAGACACTCGTGACTTCTCTCACTTAAAATCCTGGGAAGATTGCCATAACACACTCTGTTTCACCTTCCTTTCTAGCCATCAGCTTTACTGCTGCCTGATATAGCACTGTCCACTCAAGGCCTTCCAAAGTCAGAGAGTTCTCAGGTAGTCAGGCTGGAGAAGTGGCAACAAAATTTCCATATTTTGGTCCCACTTCTGCCCCTAACCTAATGATCAACAATTTTTTTGTGTCTGTGTGCATAAGTCATTTTAAATATCTGATGCCATTATGAAACACCTACCTCCCAATGTCAGTGGGACTTCATAGGCTTAATTAAATATTTGCAAAGAATTCTGCCGTGCTGAGATGCTAGGTGCTACAGAAGACAAAATATTATTACAAATAAGAGTCTATCACAATCTGGGAAAGTAGGTGTCTACATTTAAAAAAAAGTGTCTAATATAGTCACTTTCTATTGCACTGTGCAAGCACAGCATAACTCATGAACTCTAAGAGATTCTCCCCAAAGGCAGGTCCTTAGTTGACACAAGAAGCTGTCTCACGCAAAGCAAGTAAATTGTGAGAGTAAGACAGATACAGAGCCAGAAGGTGGGATTAATTCTGCTTGATTTTTTAATTTGTTTGCTTGTTTTGAATGCTTACCTTGTTGTGGTCAAGACCTGAGCTATCCACTTAACCACTCTCTATAGCCAGGGGAGATAAATGAGTTCTTTTGCCACAATCCCCCAGTCTGGTTTTGGCTCTTTCTTTGGAGCAATATTATAGAATTATGGAATAGTTTTGGTTGGAAGGGACCTTTAAAGGTCATCTATAATCATAGAATCATAGAATGTCCTGAGTTGGAAGGGACCCACAAGGAGAAATCTAGTCCAACCCCCCAGTTGTGCCCTAGATTGTTGCTACAAAGGTTTAGGCTTTTTGTTGTATTTGTATATCTACACTGTATGCATCTAGTCTGTATCTTGAAACATGAATCCTGTCAGCCAACAGGCTGTAGAAGGTTTTTGGTAAGGAGCATAGAGCTCCCTTGTTGTAAAGAAATCCTGCATATAGTCATGACGGGTCTATCATTCTGTAATGTATCTAAAGTGCTAAAGTCAAAAATATCTCTGATGAAGGTGAAATCCAGCTCACATTGAGACCATGGAGCTAACCTTATCTCAGTCAGTGAGTTTGAAAATGACTTTCACAGAACTTGTCCCCCAGAACATGAAGTGGGCGTCAGTATGCTGTTTGGATAGTGTGTTTTGTTTTGGGTGGGTTTTATTTTTTTCCTGCAGATGGAGATCTACAGTTGTTGTCTATCATATCAGCAAAGCTGCTCAGCTTGCTAAGGATGAGACCCACGGATTTTGCTTGTTCATTTACTTTCCATGCTGATACTTGATTTGCATTTGATATCCTTCCTTGGGTAAAGCAACTAGCGCTTATGTGTCACTAAGTAGTAGCCATAAAGGAAATCAGCTATGCTTTTCTCTGCTATCACTAGAAGGGAGCAATCCTAAAGTCAAAAAGGGGTGGTGAGAATCATCTGTAAGAAGAAAATAAAATTCCCATCTCCTTCTGCACAGTCTTCAGGCATCATTTGTACTCCAGCACAATCACAACCAGTGGGAAAACTCTAGATATTACTGCTCTTGTTTTTACTAGCACCAATCTGGAATTAGCGCTATTTATCACAGTGCTATCTGAGAACAGATTACAAACATCGTGATGGAACACCAGGGCAGATAAACTGAGGATCATTTAAGGCATGTTCTCTTGCTGGGATTTTAAAGCTTGTTTTGATCTTCAACAACTTTAATGTATAGAAGCCAAGAGGTTCATATTGCTTGGAAGGAATTAATGGAATCATCTGTGCATAAAATATTTTACTGGGAAAATACTCCTCTTTTCCTCTCCAGGAGAAGCTATATGGTATACATTTTGGGGAACTAGCATGTGGCAGTGGAGAAGGTGAAAGAGGTGCTGGAAGACTGGAGTGGTTGGAGCAGTGGTGGGAAGACATAACAGCTAAATGTTGGGATCTATTAGAGGAAAGTACATTTGGACCAGCTGGCAGAGGCAGAAAAGCATTAGGATCTAACATGTAAGCAGTGATCAGTGGTGTTGCAGCTCCTGTTTGTCCAGCATAACCTACTTGAAGGAGACTTGATTTTGATGGGGAAGCTTCCTAGTGTTTACTGAAAATTAAGCTTATGAAATTAATTCTGATTATGTTCAATTAGAACTTCAAAACAATGTGCTATAATTGGCTTTATCACTTGTAAACAGTTTGATAGGACAGTAAAGTTACAAGGGCAATTAATACATGCACTATAGCAGAAGTTGTAAATATTTTCAGTACAGTCAAAATATCTCAAATAGCACTTACAGCATTGCTCTTTGCTGTTACTTAAAGAAAAAATTATGATTCATTTGAACAGGTGTTAAAAACATTCATGTTTTTGGAAGCAATTGGAGTCATAGTGATTTGTTCTTCTACCCTGGCCTTAATTTTATTCTCTCTTCACTAACGTGTGTGGTCTAATCCAGTGTACCTAATTATTAAGGCAAGAAATCTTGCAGGTAAAATATCGGCTGAGATGGATCAATAGCTCTGCTTGCTCCTTCCTACTTTCTCCTCCTCTTCTACCACCGCTGTTGCCTTTATTTCTCCAGGAAGGAGGTGGAACTGGGACTGGGAACGTTCTTGAAATGGTAGCTGTGCCGTGTGTCCTCACACAGCCTCCCACCTCTGCTTAGCCAGTTATCCACTCCACAGTTAGAGTCAGACCAAATTGATTTGAAGTTACTCATACCCTAGTTAATGAGGTGAAATGGTGGTACTTGTAGCTCAGTGCTTTCTGTTCCTCTCCTTTGATCTCCATTGATTTCCAGTATCACCTTGTCATGGTTTAACACCAGCCAGCAACNGGTTGAGATGAAGACAGTTTAACAGGTAAAGCAAAAGCCATGTACGCAAGCAAAGCAAAACTAGGAATTCACTGACTACTTCCTATCAGCAGGCAGGTGTTCAGCCATTTCCAGGGAAGTGGAGGTAAGAAGACACCAAAGTGTGAGGAGAGTTGGTGTTCTGGGGAGAGGACTTAGAAACAGGTCAGGAGATGAGCCTGCTGAGGCAGAGATGATAGGAGGAATTGGAATGGATGGACCTTAGACTGATGGGAATAAAGGAGTATCAGGAAGCTTTGCTCTGAAAAACCTGGAAACCACTTGCATAAGTTTCTTTTTCCCATCTGGAATGTAGAAGTGTTTCAGTGGTGTGCACCATGTGTGGTTATAAAATATAGATGAATCTTTCTGTGACAAATGCATAGGTAGACTTCTTTTTCTTCTGGATGAGTGCTTGTAGAAAACAATCATTTTCTTGTGAAAAATGAAATAAACCAAATTTTAAAGCTCTTTGACTCCTTTACTTTAATGAGATTTTTTCTAAATCTCCTTCCTATTTATCTTTCTGTTCAAGTCAGCCTGCTTATATACTAACTGAAGAATGTTTTGTAAAGAGATGGATCCTGTGAAAATGCTTTCCATGGTGTGTTGTGCATCCTGAATTTGGGACTGAATTCAAACTTAAACTATTTTAAGAACGACTTGAGAGTTGTTCTTGAGAGTTCATTAGTAACAGAGATCACCTAGTGAAAGATGAACACAGACACATTGAAAAGGGATAGAAATCAGTGATAGCATAGATACCTATGTTTGTCTGTGGGAATTTTTTTTAGAAGCAGCTACAGTCAAATGTCCTATTTCAGCTTTGTCAATCTGAAGTGTTAAAAATTCACAGAGCTAAATTATACAGGGTTCTTTTTCTGTCTTGACTCTGCTTTTATAGGGATTACATTTGAAAGATTCTTCTCCAACAATAAAGATTAAATATGCTACATGAAAACTGAATTTTCACTTCACACCTCTGTTTCTGCAGAGGGGTAATTAAGAAAAACAGCAAATGTTGTCAGGCCCAAAACGAAAATGGCAAGTGAGTAATAGTAGTACTGCAAAGTTCCTTTGGATTTCAAGAGAACAATTGTTAAATAAAGCTAAGCTATGTGCTTCATCGATGATAACTGTTAGTGATGTGAAAAGATGTTCAAGAAAAAAAGAAGGCAATGAGACAGTGTCATAAAAAGATTACTTTATTGTGAAGCTTAAGGCTGACTTGCATATTGTGTAAAAGTGTAACAGATGTCTAACAATTTAAGTTCTAGGCTGTCTACCTTCTGTACCTTGGCAATTTTAATCTGTGGGATCTGGACAGAACAGCTAGACTCAATCATTACTCACCAGTGGGCTCTGGATCTGCATAATCACAGCACTGACAGTTAAGTAAATACAGGATATACCATGTGGCAGAGGTATTCTGTAGGCAGAGAGTAGAGGAATAGCTCTCAAAGCAAGTACATGCATATGCAGCCACTTGACCTGGAGATCAGCTGGATGGAAGTTCACAACTACTTCATAATAATGACCAACACACGTGTTGAGGCTGTGGTGAGTGGAAGGAAGCCCAACCTTAATTTAAAGAGCAATAAGTTACTATAAATTTATCATGGTAGAAAGGCAAGTCAAAAGCTTAAACCTTGGTTATATATATGGCTATGTGAACAAGTTACTATGAGGTAGACAGTCTTCTACATGAAATTTGTCATAGTGATAAAGGCACCAGTACAGACTTTAATAAAAATAAAAATTAAAAAAAATTACTTAAACAATAGTGCTTTTTTAAAAGCTTCAGCTTCATACTAGTTTGACATGGCTATCTAATCTGTTCCAGACATCCTTTTATATTAAATGTCTCAATAATGGAAGATGATGTCTACATTCCCATTACTGCTATGAAGATCTAATGCATAATCGATATGATGTACAGTAAAAGAAAACCAATTATTAACCAGGATGTTAATGAAAAAAAATAGCTAGAAAGATGGAGATTACACTTGGCCATTTATTTTGTGTGATTAAATTCCAATGAATCATGTGGGGCATCCTTCAGAGTTTCTCTGAAGAAAAATTAATGGGAGGAAAAAAAAGCAGAATGGCTCAGGAGACTTAATAGCCCATTGTCAGTCATTCACAACTCAAATCCAGTCTCATTTATGGGTGAGGAAAAGCTTTTAGTGTCCCATGGCTTTGAGGAAGGCGGGTGTGGTTCATGGTTCAGTTCCGGAACATATCAGAAAAAGCCCCAAAAACTTGATTCCCTTGTTCTTGTTAAAGAGTTTGTTGGGAGAAAATCATTAGTACAGTCACAACATTCCCCTTAATAATATATTATGCAAAGCTCCAAAGGCTAAGGAAAATGCTGAGTAAATGGCTTTTTAAGAGCTTATCTGTCTCAGGAAGTTGCCTGGAATGAGTTTTCCCCATGCAGTTTCTTCAGAACAGTGCTTTTGTGTTAGTTAACATATGTCTCTTTGGTACTGAACTTGGGGAAACCTCAAAAAGTCACTTGGAGCAGGATGAGCATCACAAGAGGATGTTGGGAGTGATGTACTGGCTATCTATGCTGGGTTTCATGTTGCAACAGCTTTCCTGTACAGCCCAAGAGCTGCCCAGGACAAAAGTAGGTTGTCTGGGAGAAATTTGCTTTTGCCATAGCAACTACAAGCAGGACACAGTTTTCCATGGCTATTCATTGCATTGCATCTGAAAGTAGCAAAAACCTTATTTGTTTCTATCTGCATCGAACTACAAATAGCTTTTCTGCATTTGTGGGGCCTATTTGATATCATTCAGCTGTAGAACGTATCCTTAGAGAAATAACAGGGCTTTTAACATTATTCTCAGACTAATATCTTGCATATGATATACCCTATCACCCTCAAGAAGCATCTTTGCAGGGGGAAATCTTGTAAAAGGATTCACATCTCCAAGTGGTTCTTGTAAAATTCTTCTGTTGTGCTGTTCTGGCATGGGTTCCTTTTCTGCTGTATCTTGAAGATCTTGAGAAAGTTAGTTCTGGCTGCATTGTGTTCAACGCCTTGCCACAAGCAATAATCCTGCAATAGCCTGAAATTCAGAAATGCATCATTCACCAGTCTAACATATCCCAATATCATGGGAGCTCCCAGTCTGTGTGTGGGATAAAAAGCATCTCCAGTATGGAATTGTTTCATCACAGGTTTGTGTTGCAAGAATTCATGCTAATAATCTACATGTGTCTTAGCACAAGGCTATATGCAAACCAAAACCAGTTCTTGTCAACTTTAATTTAAAAAAAAAAGAAAGAAGAAAAAAAAATCCCTGTTTTTCACAAACTTACAGAACATATTAGTCACCTTGATGTAGAGCCTATTCATCTTCTCCATTGTAATTGTAAAATCAGTTCCCTCCTTGAACCAAAGCAAAAATCCTTCTCACAGGTGAAAAAGCATAAGCTTTAACAATATGAGAAAATTCATTTCTTATTGCCATCTGCCTCTGGGATGTGAAAAGGAAGGGGGTTGATGCTATATGGGCTCTGCCTTTGTGAGTTAGTTAATCCTGCTGTGATAAAGTCCCACATCTGAAGTAGTGACTGTCAGCAGTTCCCCTGCAATAATGCACATGAAAAAGAGGGTGAACAAAAGAAATACAAAGCTAAAAGGAAAAAGAAAATGTAGGAATTTCAGTTGTAATACTGCATGCTAGCCTCATGAGCAAATTAAATCTTCTCTGTTCTCATGTTCACTGCTGATTTTTATACCTTCTAGAGAGAGTTTCATAGGAAGGATGGTGCAGTGCTGTGTGGAAAAGTCCATGCACTCAGAAAACAGGTATTTGACTGCTTTTTCTGTTATGGACTTCCTTCATGACCTCCGGCTTGTCACTTGGGGCTTCTCACTGAGGATCCTGACTTAGTTACCTATAATCACAAAACTAGATTTCAACAGCAGATTTGTGACACAGGCTTATTTATTCAGTAAATAGCAGGCCCTGGTGTCCATGGTTAATGAAGACACCCTGAGATGCAACTTCCCAGCCAGTCAAGGGATGTAGTGCAGGTCCCTGTCATGTGCATTTAAGCATGTTCCTCTATATTGTATTAGGTATTTTCCTATTGGCTGCTTTTGTTTGTCACACATTTATTTGAACTATTTAATTGGTGTGCTAAGCATTTACTTAAATTCCAGATATCATTTATGCTATGGGTTTAATTTATATTTCATTATATTCGTTAATATTTTGGGGTAGACCTGTTGTGATACATGTGGTAGCTGGTTCTACTGTTGATTAGCCACTTAGATTCCAGGCTGATAGCTCAGCACCATGCTATCATGTTGCTCATCTTAGTACTTCTCCTGTACTCTCCTTTTTGTGCCCCAGTTGTGTTGGCCGAGCCCCTTGTTCTTCAGGGTTTTTGCCTGTATGCATCACCCTTCATACAAGAATTTGAAAGCACCTACTGAAGACTCAGTGACACACTGTATAAACCTTACTGTGGTGTGTTAACATTGGCAATGGGCACAAGTTGGAACACAGGAGGTTCCACTTGAATATGAGGAAAAACTTCTTTCCTGTGAGGGTGCCAGAGCAGTGGCACAGGCTGCCCAGAGAGGCTGTGGAGTCTCCTTCCCTGAGACATTCAAACCCCTCCTGGACACGGTCCTGTGCCCCTGCTCTGGGTGTGCCTGCTCATGCAGGGGGCTGGACGAGGGGATCTCTGGAGGTCCCTTCCAACCCCTACCGTTCTGTGATGCTGTGATCAGGTACCCACCAAGCCTTTCCTCAGCAGGACAGGGGGAGAACATAAGGTGAAAACTCACGGGTAAGAGAGGGACAGGGCAATCACTCAACAATTACTGTAACAAGCAGAACAGACCTGACTCGAGGAAGATTATTTTTATTTATTGACAATTAATGAGTAGGATAGTGAAAAATAAAAACAAAACTATAAACACCTTTCCCTGCCTCCCTTCTTCTGAGGGTTAACTTCACTCCTGACTCTTCTACCTCCTCCCCAACATATAGTGCAAGGGGATGGGGAATGATGTTCTGGCAGTTCATTGTGCTTCGTTTCTGATGCTCCTTCCTCCTCACACTGTTCCCCTGCTCCAACATGGGGTCCCTCCCACAGGAGATAGTCCTTCACAAACTTCTCCAACACAGGTACTTTCCACAGGCTGCAGTTATTCAAGAACTGCTCCAGCATGGGCCCTTCAGGAAAAACTGCTCCAGTATAGGCTCCTCTTCATGGGCCACAGGTCCTGCTAGAGAACTTGTTCCAGAGTGGGCTTTTCTCCACAAGGTCACAGCTTCTTCCGGGAACCTGCTCTGGCATGGACGTTCCATGGGCTGCAGCTTCCTTCAGGGCACATCCACCTGCTCTGGCTTGGGGTCCTCCATGGGCTGCACGGAGACAACCTGCATCACCATAGTCTTCACCACAAGCTGCAGGGGAATCTTTGCTCTATCTCCTCCCACTCCTTCTGCACTGACCTTTGAGTCTGCAGGGCTGTTTCTCTCAGATATTCTCTCTTCTTTCCTAGCTGCTGCACAACACTTTTTACCCTTACTTAAATATGTTACCACAGAATTGCCACCAGCGTCTGATGGGCTCAGCTTTGGCCAGCAGCAGGTCCATCTTGGAGCCAGCTGGAACTGGCTCAGTCTGACATGGGGGGAAACTCCTGGTGTCTTCTCACCACCCCACTACCAAAACCTTGCCATGTAGACCCAATACACTTAACACTAGTGATCCAACAACTAGGTGTAACGTTTCATATGAACTCTTGAACAGATTATTTTCTTCTCTTTTCTCCACACACAGGACTTTTCTGGATGTCAGGGAACCCTTTCTGATGTAGGTAGAAAGCTCAAGTTTAAAAAAAAGTTATTAAAATTAATTTCTTCCCTCTATAAATGAATATTTATTCTATTATTTTTTAAAGATGTTTTTTTCTTGGGAAAGCAAAAATAAATCAAAAGGACCACAAAAGTATACTTTCCTCTTCCATGAAATCTGGACTGATTTCTGAGAACATAATCCTTTGTTCCAGCTGGTATCCAGGCTGTACAGCATGGAAGGAGAGAGTTACCACAGCCATCAAGGATTGTCCTTGGAGTTGTGAGGGATGCTGGATGCTGAGAGTGGAAAAATCAGAAGTTCATTCTTCTCTAGCAGAGCAGATGGTGTTTTGGTCAAAGACATGGCAAGATCTTGTGACACAAAGCTGAACTCTTACACGATTGCTTTGAGATGCATCTGTCTTTACTGTTCCTGAAATATGCCACACAAACTGAGAGGAAATTATTGTGTACATTTATTTTATGAAGCTCTTTGTATGAAACATCAGATACAAAATGTGTCTCAGTTGGGCCAGATGCAATCTTAAATAGGGCCAGTATCATATTTCTTAGAAGCTCTTTGACCTACTTCAACCACAGTTTAAAGAACCTAAAGGTAGGAACACACTAAGGAAGAAGGGTTTTCCCTGCTGCACTAAGTGAAAGGGTGTAATGTCATGGAGTACCTCAGAACAGATGATTGCATTGTCCCTCTGGTCTTGGAAATCACAGATGTCTGCAGTGGGAGATCTGTGACCTTTGCTAAACTTCATAATCCTCTCTTAGCTTTAGCCTGAGAGTAACTACGCTGCCATATTTGTTAATAGTGCACCTAATTGCCAGCAAAAAAAAAAAATGACTGCATGTCAACTGACATTGCATTTTCAGCAGAACAGATTGCAGGATTCCTTTCTTTACTGATGTAAAGGTTAAAAATGCAGTCAGTGTTAATCCAAGCACACTAAACTTTAAAAGTATATGTGAATGTTTGGATGATGGTTGACTTTGGACTGTCTATCAGATTTGTGTGCTGAGCACTGAAAACCCATGCTTGCCATCAGGTCTAGTTTGGGGGATGATACCTGTAGCAGGAGCCATTTCTGCCTAAGTTGGAAAACATCTGAGCTTGCTGAGAGTGCAGTGCTTTCTCCAGGGAAGAACGGGACCTAGAATGTATCCCAAAGTGCTGCTTAACCCCATGGGTTTGGTCCTCACATCAGAAAAACTTTGGGGTGTGTGTGGGGAAATATTGCCACTGCCTGATGCTTTGTAGTGGCCATGGTGACTGTGGGATCATGTCTAAAGTGGCTCTAACTGGAGCTCAGGAAGAGCTGAGCACTTTGTGCCTGAAGAAGGAGGCTTTCAAGATGACTGGCTCTTAAAAATGGTATAGTGTGTTTCCAGAATAAAATGAAATATGAAATGAAATAAAAAATGAAATAACAATATATATTTTTAAATTGACACTAGAATTGACTGAGGGTAGAATTAATGGTTGAGCACTGTGATTTAAATACTTCGCCATTTTGTGCTTCCTTTGTTCAAGAGACTGTTTCTACCTTAACCGGAAAGGAAATATTGAACAGTATTATCTGTTTCTTTTTCTGGAAGTACCTTTCTTAATTTATTTTTAACCAATTGGTGCCAGATATTGTTCCTCTGTAAAGACTGTGTGAGGCAATAAATACCTGCCATGCAGACAGCCAGCTCAGCCGAGGCTGTTGATTTATTTTAAACAACTGCTTTGATTTTTTTTTCTTCAAGATTTACTATGTAGTAGGAGATGACACTGTGGTCTTGTGCCATTAATGTTCTTCTCTTCCAGTGACACAGCTTGTTAATTAGAGAAAGGAGATGAGATAAATTAAAAGCCAGGTGGCAATCTATAAATCTTGATTTAAAAAGATTATTTTTCTTTGTATCAGGCTTCAGCCTTTAGCACTTCTATTTCAGTACAAAAAATAAAAAGAAATATGGATTTTTTTATATAATTTTTGCTAGTCAAGTTTCAATACTATTAATGTTGCAGTAGTGTTTGATCCATTTAACATTTCAGTGCCTTTTATTTAGTTATGTGCTTTGTGCTTTTTAGATTTTTTCTCACTTTGAGATTTCTAGGTGTTGCTGTACATTTCTTTCAGTTTTCATCATAGCTATGATGGCCTACTACAAAAACTTGGTTGTGTAGACAATTTTCTGGATGAACTGTAGCTCTCCTTTTCCAGCATACTTGATTCCGGCAACTTTAGTGTGCACATGGAAAGTCTCCAAGCAGGATGTAGGCAACTTGTACACAGTAATTCTTTGCTGGCTAATATACACAGTAGATAGCAAAGTTTAATGAGATAGCAGGTTAAGCATTAATATGCTCACCACAGTGTTTCTGTTGGCAAGGCGCTCATCGATCAGACAGGGAAGGGCTCATCTCCATTGCTCTTTGGAACAGGCTGATCCCTGATGCTGCTGAGCTGCCATCTTCTGATTGCCTGTTTTTTGAATTAGGGTCTTATACCTTTTTCATGTCAATATTTTTTCCCTCTTGAATGCTGGAGCTGCTACCTAATACGTCTCTGCTATTACTTTTCTGTCTTTGTTTTAACTTTTCTGGTCTTGCACAGTTTTAACTCTTGGGTGTTCTCATCAAGAGGATGGACATGTTCATCACCACCTCCCAACAACAGTCTTATTAGGAAAACAGAATCAGGGTTACACAGATGTTCTGCACCAAGCTAGTTCTTGGTTCACAAGCAGCTGAGTCCTTCAGCCAAGAGCAGTCAGAGCCACCACAAAATAAGGAAAAACTGGGCACTTATAAATTATAATAGGTAGCCTCTACTGGATGTATCTCTAGGCTGTAACAGGTTTTACATTGAAGTATTTAAGAATAGGTTATGGACAGATATATAGCCTGCCACTACTGGAGGTGAAGAAGACAATATCTGGTCAGTGAAGTTTAATTTATTTTATCCTTTTTGTATGTAGACTCTTTTATGGTCCATTCTTACCATATTCAATTTGCAGATTTGCTAGCAGACTCATTTAGGAATGTATCTGTAATACTCTGTGATCCATTTAGCTTCTGTTCATTTCAGTACTCTTTGAAATCAGATCTTAAAGGGTTCAGGATTAGTTTCCAGTTGAAAAGGAGGTTCAACTTGCTCCTTTCTCCTATACTGTCTGCAAGCCAAAATGCTTTTTGCATTACACTTGGAGTAAATACTATGGATCTGATAGCTGTGTGCATAAATCATTGCTGCTTTACTGACTTGGATTTATGCTCAGAGTTACTGTATTGATTGTCTGAGATGACACGTGATTTGTTCTCTGAAATTATACTGTACAAAACCCAAACATAACCTGCCTCCATCTGAAGCCTAATCTCAATGTTGCCTCCCTCCTCTTCCACCCAGTGTTTTCAGTTTAATGTTCATTAGGTAGGAAGGGGCTCACTCTGCAATGTGTTAAGCAGCCATGCAGATATGCTGTCTGGTAAAACAGTCCAGTTTCACCCTAGTATTTCTTCTTCATTTTGCTCCTTTTTTCTTCATAATCTTAACCTTCCTTTAACTTCACCTCTGATCCCTGGACCTTAATGTGAACAACAACTTATTGCCTGATTCTTGACTGTTCCTATGGCTATTTTAGTCTAGAAAACTATACCCAGCGTAGCGTGAGTTAGAGGGAGAACAGGATTGCTACAGTGCTGTAACAGTGAGACGCTTACATTCCAGAGAGCAGCTTGTATCAACTCCAAAGCAGCCAATGGTACACCATTTGCAGAGTGGGAAACAGATGTTTCATTACCTGTAATTCTATTTCTGCATGTCAGAGTTGAACACCAAGTTTTGTGGCTTTGCACCAGCCTGGTTAGTTGGCAAGGCTCTTATCGCTACCAAGTTGGGCTAAAATTCAGCCATTTTTCATCACTGCCCTGAGTCAACAAGGGCTTAACAGGAATGGAGGACCCAGAACTGTGGAATGGGAAGTAGAATTTCTCTATAGCAGAGCAGTTAATGTACACCCAAGTTGCATTATTTTTCCAAGGGAGTAAGGAGGAAGTACTTTCTCAGTGAAGCTCTTGCTGACTTTCCTGCTTCTGACCATGTCTGAGTCCACACCCATCCGAGGACTTCTCAGGAACTCCCTGCAGGGAAGCAGGAGTCTTTCCACAGCTAGAAACCTCCTGTGAACCTAATCAAGGTGAGATAATTCACTTTTGGGTAATCCAGGAGCTGCCTCACGGGTTCTGCTAGGGTGTACAGTGGTGGCTGGACTAGTACCTTTATATGTGTTTAGACGTGTTGACCTTCCATTAATGAAATTCCTACATACTTCTGGAGGCAGAATGAAGGCATGAGCCAGGTCTTGGCAGTGTTGCCCTAAGACTGATGAAAAGAGTTTATGGTCTCTGTGTTGGACCTAGGGAAAATGAGAATCTTTGATTTCTATTAACAAGATGCTTGTGGACTGGACAAATGTAGATTAAACTAGACTTTTCTGACATGAAAGATACATTTGGAAAGGGGTGAAAGAGACTATTACTAAGTTGTGCACCCTGCAAAACCATCCACAGATGGGATATTTTGATGAAGCAGCTGTCCCATCCAAATGTAGCTGAAGCAGTTGGTTGGTTCCCACTGAGACCAGAGAGACACTTGGCAGGATTCTTGCAAAATGTTAATGTATTGTGAATGTATCTGCCAGCCAGCCATTTGAACTGTCACCGTTCTCTGCTACACACTGCAGCATGGCAAGGGCAGGGCCATGGGCACTGAATTTCAAGTCATTTGTCAGTGCTGTCCTCTTGGTACTGACTCAAAACAGATTGCATGCCAGCAGCCAAGTTTTGTTCAAAGGGAACGTCCAACTGCATTACTGTCAGCCTTTTTGCAGCATTACAGGCTAGCTGTGCTTGTCCCTGGGTGATTCCTAAGCCATTGTCTGAGAAGCAGGCTTACTCATTGGAGAGCAGGGACACCTGATGATTTTAATTTATTTATCTATTTATTTATAGTTCATTTTTTAAGTGACCATGAAGTCAGCGCCAAAAAGGACTGTTGTGGTTTAGCCCCAGCCTGCAACTAAGCACCGACACTAAGCTGGCAACCACGCAGCCGCTCGCTCACTCCCCCCACCCCTGTGGGATGGGGGAGAGAATTGGGAGAGCAAAAGCAAGAAAACTCGTGGGTTGAGATAAGAACAGTTTACTAATTAGAATAAAATAGCAATAATAGTAATGATAATAACAATGATTAGGATAATAATAATATAATTAAAAGTAGAAGAACAAGGGAGAGGAACAAAAACCAGAAAAATCACAAGCGGTGCAACCGCTCACCACCCGCCGACCGCCGCTGTCGGTTCCCCAGCTGCGATTGCTGCTCACCCCAGCCAACTCCCACAGTAATATACTGGGCAAGACGTCATATGGTATGGAATATCCCTTTGGTCAGTTTGAATCAGCTCTCTTGGCTGTGCCCCCTCCCTTCCCGGCTTCTTGTGCACCCGGCAGAGCATGAGAGGCTGGAAAAGTCCTTGACTAGTTCAGCACTACCTAGCAACAACTAAAAACATTGGTGTGTTATCAGTATTATTCTCATACTAAGTCCAAAACACAGCACTATACCAGCTACAGTGAAGAAAATTAACTCTATCCCAGCTGAAACCATAACAGTGTACTTATCAAGCCTCACAGATTCAGAGGACAGAATAAGCACAGTGTCAGACAGACTTCACTGGGTTGTGCTGTATAGCTGTTAAAAGACTGGATCACAGCAGGAACTTGGGCATGGTTAATGGATGCATCTAGGAGGGGTGGAGTGGTGGAGGGGACTGTGCATCCCTAAAATAGGCACAGCATTTGATGTAGCTCTTCCTGACACCCAAATTAGAATGGTTGTGGGTGTGTGCCTGACAGGTTGTCCCTGCTGAAGATGTTACTGCACCACTGTCATCCACAAAGACTGAAAATAGGTAGAAAACCTGGAGAATAACTGGATTTTTAAGAGATGACTAGAATGTCTTAAAGGTTAGGAGAAGACCATTCTGGTCAGATGGTGACATGTGCTGCAGGCATGCAGATTTGCTGGCCCTTGCGAAGGGTGATTCCTCTGTTGCAGTTTTGCAGAGGTTCATGTAGATGTGTCTCCAGTTGCAGTCCATTGTATGCTCTAATCCATGCTGTATCCTCCAGTGTCCTACAAGGTATTTTAACATTTAGTTTTGGCATAAACAGTTCCTACAGTTCCCAGAAATGAAACTAACCTTGATGCATTGGCCCGTGTTCTTTTTAGCTGAACTCTCTAAAACAGCATTGCTGTGCAGGAACATCATTTTTTTTAAGTACATACCAAGTATGATTGTAATAATGATGCTTAAACAGGTAAAGGGGACATGTTTTGTTGCTATTATTGTGGATATTGCCTCAAAGGTATGATGTCTAAGGTAAAGTAAATGTGGACAGAAGAGCAGAAGCTTTGTGATGGTTGAACATTTGATTTTTGATAGAATAATTGCTTACCTTTTCTGAAAATGAGACTTATACATAGGTATTAGAATTGAAGTATCCTATATGTTATTTTATGCCCCTTTGTTGGAGATATACTCGGGAAACTGAAATGACTGCAATACCATGACTAACATACCTTCAGGAGTTACTAGTGCCAATATAACTAACCTCTTCTTTAATTAATGTTTGAATACAGTTGAGCAACATCAGAATGTAAACTTATTGGTGAATTCATCATAGAAGAACCTTTCACTTGCATGAAGAACAAGAGCAGTGCTAGGAAGAATGAAAATTATGAGAGTCTTCTGAGATGGAAATGATGTGGGCGTCTTAGTCTGCATATCGCCTACTATACCTCTGTTTCTGAAACAACAGCACCAGAAGGCGGTTTACCTTTCTGTCACTTAATAGATTGGGCATCATTAAATACTTCAGTGTAGTTAATAAAGAAAGTAGCTTTATCTTAATCACTCCATATCTTCACAAACAATCCTTGCAGTGTCATATAAATTGCCAGTATAATATGAAATGAAAACAAACAGGCACATAACGTGAAAAGTTAGTGTGTAAAGCTTATGAGAGGTAAGCAGCAATATAGGAAAACTATAAGCCTATGTTTTCATTTCAAAAAGACCCTAGAAAATGCTTATATGTGAGTTTGTTGATTGTATTGGGTTTGCATGGAAATGTTTGGGTAGCAGGGGGGCTACAGGGGTGGCTTCTGTGAGGAGCTACTAGAAACTTCCCCTATGTCTGATAGAGCCAAGGCCAGCCAGCTCCAAGGCCGACAGACCCACTGCTGGCCAAGGCCGAGCCTATCAACAACGGTGGTAGTGCCTCTGGGAGAACATTTAAGAAAGGGGAAAAAACTCTGCACAGTTGCAGACAGAGAGAGGAGTGAGAATATGTGAGAGAAAAAACTCTGCAGACACCAAGGTCGGTGAAGAAGGAGGGGGAGGAGGTATTTCAAGTGCTGGACCAAAGATTTCCATGCAGCCTGTGATGAAGACCACAGTGAGGCAGGCTGTCCCCCTGCGGCCCACAGAGGTCCACAGTGGAACAGATATCCACCTGCAGCCCATGGAGGACCCCACACCAGAGNCCCCACACTGGAGCAGGGGAAGAGTGTGAGGAGTCCTCCCGCTGAGGAGGAAGGAGCAGAGACAAACTGTGATGAACTCATCACAACCTCCATTCCCTGTCCCCTTGCACTGCTGGCAGGGGGCGAGGGGGGGTAAGTAAGAAGGGTGGAGGAAGGTGTTTTAAGATTTAGATTTTATTTTCTCAATACCTTACTCCAATTTGATTGGTAATACATTAAACTAATTTCCGCAAGTTGACTCTGTTTTGCCCGTGACAGTAATTGCTGAGTGATGTCCCTGTCCTTATCTCGACCCACGAGCCTTTCATTATATTTTCTCTCCCCCTGTCCTCCTTAGGAGGGGGAGTGATAGAGCGGCTTTGGTGAGCATCTGGCATCCAACCCGGGTCAAGTCACCACATTGCTAATACAGATGAGACATCTCTCTGAAGGTCAAAATGCTGGGAGTTTCAGGGTGTTTATTTAGAAACATAAACATGTATTTATTTTAAAATAAAACATGGGCCTCCTTTGATACAAAGCCATCAAGTCTGCTGTGTGTCTGGATTTGATTTTCAGTCAAATCAGGTTCAGATTATAATATAACAATGCTTATCAAATGTGTGTTTCCATGAAATTTCTTATGTTTTTAATGAAGAAGATAAATAGGTATATGCTGATAGAAAGTTCCTGTGGGAGAGTAAAGAGTGGATTATGATGAGAATGATTCAGGAAAGAGCAGTGAAGAAAGAAAGGCAGGCTCAGGTCTGTGGGAGCAGAAGGTCATGGAAGGAAAAGATAAAAAGGTCATGCAGGCAAAAGGAAGACAATAAAAGTCATTAAAGTGTTTAGATGACAAATATTAAGCTTTGGGCAGAAGAGATGTTTCTTTCCTAAATGATTATTCCAAATATAATTAGAAGAGAATGAACACCTCAGAAAGAAGCAAAGGCTTCAGTAGCTGCAGTGATGGAAAAATGTTGGCCAAATGCTTGAGGTGGATGGTCCATGTTGCTAGATGCTACAAAAGAAGAAATCAACTAATTTAGATATTCTTATTTAGAAAGAAACAGGGAGAATATTCCACTGTGGCTGTGGAAGAAAAAGGGTAATCAATTAACAAATATTTTTAAGGCCATTAAGGTATCAATATTAGTTTAATGCATAGAGGTGCCCTTGATCCTAATCAACAACTGCTGTATTCAGTTCCTCTCTGAGCTGCAGTACACATCTTAGATGAAGATGTCAACTGATGATGGAAGAAGGATGGAGAAAACAGTTGAGAGGCCCTATTTTTTTTAAAAAAAAATTATAAGATCTTGTTGGAAAATCCTACCGAAAATTATATTGGGGTTCTCTGATCTTGACGCAAAAGGTTGGAAATGAATCTGCCAGACATGGTTGTGTTTTCTGAACCTGGAGCTCTGGACACTGTGGCCAGTACAGCCTTCAGGGTACTTTTACAGCAGCTCATTAAGCTGCAGACTGACATGTTTGGCATGGCTGAGTAGGTCACTAAAAATTTGTTTTCCACTCAGCTGCACTTTCCTGAGAACCCACTGAAGTCCACTTTCTTAGGAGGTGTTTCCCTAGAGAGTGCTCTGTAATAGCAAAGAGATCTTACAGGAATGGATTAAAGGGATGATTTCAACAGCAATGTTCCACTTTTTTTCTGCATGTCTCCCCCTTCCCTCTTGCAGACATTTTGACAAAGCTGCCACAATTGGCTCCTATAAATTTGATTTTTAAAAAATTACTGAAAAGTAAAGACTCTGGGGGAAAATACTGAGATTTGGCTTTGGTGTTACTTTATTTCTGGGAGTGAAAGGTAGATTTCTAAAAGATGTGAAGATTCTTATTTTGATTGATAGACGTATGTCTGTTGAATGGGATTGTAAAGAATTTTAATGGCAAAAATTCACTGCATAGCAGGAGTTGCAGTGTGTAGTGGAACTGGAAAAAGCATTTCTATTTGAATGCCATTCACACAGTGTCAATGTCTGATATCCATGGAAAGGAATCTCTGTGGGCAATTCCACAGCAGAAAGGCTGAAACAGAGCTAGCTGGGCTTTCTCAGAAGTGGGTGAACCTTTCAAATGTGTTTTTGGCTGATGCAAGACTGATGGAGGGTTGTTTCAGTTGGCACATGTCACTGAATGGAAAATGATAGCAGCACTGCAGAATGGCTAAATAGGTGGCTGAGAATAAATTGGTTAGGTACTACCAATATTTGGAAATGTTGGTAAAGGATGAAGGTTTAAGTGACTCTGTAGACACAGTCTCAACAAAGATTCCTCTGATTCCTCTGCCTGTTACTGTCTGTACCCCTAACATAATTTTGCAGCTCACATCCCCAGTTGAACATACTCCTGCTTTCTAACCTGGCATCATCATCATGCTTCCATGATGACACCAGACTTTGTCCAGGACCTGCCTGCTAGCCCAGATCTATAGATTCATAATCTAACATGGCTGAAAGGAGGCTTTGCAAGGTCCATCTCCAAGCTCCAATGTGAAGCTCCAAAGAGTGAGTGATTACCTTCTATGGCTAGTAATTTCATAAGGCACTCTCTGCTGTAGGTTGTAGGCATAATAATTAGTTGGGCTGAATTCAGCTTGGCTGATTTATAGTAGAAGAGAACAATAAAGTCTTTTGGCTCCAGCTATGGGGTCATTAGTTTTTTAATCGCCAAGGCAATGCAGGCCTGTCTCTGATAACAGATTTCTTGTTCCCTCTCTCTTTCCATTTGGAAATATCTCATTTGCTAAGTGGCTGCCTCACTCTTCTTGAAGCTTAGCCAGGTAACAACAGAAGGAGATTATATTAAAGTGTTCATGTTAAAAGAACGAACCTAGGGCTAAAAACACTGCCAAGGGCTTGTTCAAACTCAACTTTAGGGGTTTAATTTCTAGTGGTGATTGTGTTTGTTCCCCATCCAGAAACCAAACATGAAGCAACATATATGAAATCCAGAATTTCTAGTGCCAGAACAGACAATGAGGGTCCTCCTACTTCATAGCTAGGAATGAACTGTGTCCATTTGTGAAAAGTGATCTTTACAATGAAGTTATTAATTTGTATTATTGTTCTGCTAAGGAAACTTCTCTCATGGGTTGAAAAATATTTTATACAAAGAGATAGATATATGAATTAGTATTACTGATGTAGTCTGAGGGCCTAAGGGTATATGTAAAGCAAGTTCTGTAAGGAGAGGTAGTGTCTCTATTAAGAGACTTACTAAGACAACCTTCCAGGCACAGAAATGTTTTTTAAGAGTGACTAAACATATACTTGTGCCAAAGAGCTTCCTGCCTAGCTGTGAGGATACAAGTGGGCAGATGAAGTTGAATGGGACAATGGACTCATCTTAACATGAAGCTAATGTTATTTATGGCTAAGCTAGGACTGTTAGGGATGTCTTCAGGACATCACCCACTCCCTGGGAAAGGGGTCCATGCTTTCCTATCAATTGTAATAACAACTACAACACTTGTCTCATTTTGTATTTAACTTTCAGCTCCTGGTCTGGTGAGGATGGTGGAGAACTGTGGTGTCCTTCTGCCTTCCTGCACTTGCTCTTCATACCCCCAGTGCTTGCATTTTATCTCATTGTTGCCTAGGTTTTAGCCTCCTGTGAAGGATCTGGCAGTGAAAGTTCCACCAGTGCAGTGTTTGAGAGGAAAAGGAGGTATGCAGGAAACAGGGAGCTGTAAAACCCTCCTTCCCATCTTCGTATGTCTCTTCTGTATCAGGGTACATCCTGTCTCCTGAAAGTCATTTACCTTTTATTGAGTTCCTGTTTTTCCTTTTTTCCTTTTTTTTTTTTTTTAGTGAGTCCTTTCTGCAAGGTCCGAATGTGAGAGGTCTGCTGTTATTGACCATGAATAAAGACTTAGGCTTCCTTTTTGTCTTCATCAATCTGACACCCATTTTCCATCTGGAATATTTGTTCAAAGAATTAAATTTTTCTTCATGTTTCCATTTTAAGGCAAAATTTCCCCATATCTAGCCATCAAACTATCTCTCATGGATTACTGCTGTTACACATATTCCTGAGTGTCAGTCTTCAGTCCTCATTTTCTTCAGCAATAGAATAGAATAGCTGGAAGTTACCTATAACTATCATCTAGTCCAAATTCTTGACCAATTCAAGGCAAGGATTAGCCTAACTCTATTCAAGAAGGAAAAGATTGTTTGCATGAGCTTTGCATCATACCCATCATACTCTTTGCTGCTCTGAGACTGTTACTTAGAGGTGGTCCTTCCTGTGTAAATGGATCCACCTATGTCAAATACCCTCATTTGCAATACTTTTGATGTGAGCCTCATACTAATCTCATTTGTTGTGGGCTAACCCTGGTAGGCAGCTAAGCACCACACAGCTGCTTGCTCACTTCAACACCTGCAGTGAGATGGAGGAAGAAGAAAGGAAGAGTAAAAGCAAAAAAACTTGTGGGCTAAAAAATAAAAATAATTTTTAAAGTTTAATTAGTGAAGGATAAGTGGAAGAAGGTAGAAAGAAAACAGCAAAACCATAGATTCAGAGGCCATCACTCACCATCTCCCATGGGTCAACCAATTGTCCATTTACTTCTTGAGCAAAAGATGGCTAACTAACATAAAAACCCCTCTTTTCCCTTTTCTTTGCTAAGCATGTAATTTATTGCATGGAATATCTCCTTGGTTAGTTAGGGTCTTCTGCCTGCTTGTGTCCCCTCCCAACCTCCTGTGCACCCCCCAATCTATTCCCTGGCAGGGGCAGAGTGAGAAACAGGGAAGGCCTTGACGCTGTGCAAACATTGTTCAGCAATAGCTAAAGCATTAGTGTGTTATCAGTATTGGTTTTGTTACCAATCTAAAACACAGCACCATATGAGCTGCTAAGAAAAAAGTAGACTCTATGCCAGACAGGCCCAGTACATTAATAAAGAATTTATCATCTCTTCATAATGAAAGGACTGATACATAAATAATTTCCCCAGACACGTAAAGTTTGAAATCGGATGGAACTGGTATGTTCTTGCCTGACCATCAGTGTGAAGCAAGCTAAAGGACTTCCAAGCTATGGCCAATAATTTCTGCTACTTTAGGAACAGACATCTGATAGTTGATATAATTTCTGCATTCAATGATGAATATACCCATGTTAATTGTTTCAATACTTAATTACCTTTTTCTAATACAGAAAACATAGCATATGTCTAGCCTGACTTTCTTTAATTAATAGTCTTAAGTATACAGATCCTATCTTTAATTCTTCTCCTGTAGGAAGCTCATCCTGTAAGAGAGCTTTACTTGATTGTTTGTGAAATGAAGAGAAATTTTAACAGCAGCTGGTGGAAGATACTAGGACTTGTGTTTTCCTGGGCACAGGAAGTTTTAATTTGGAGCTGTTACAAAGTGTGTTTCACAGGGAGCAACTTTGGCTTGCTGGAGTGTGTGCTCTGGCATTGACCCAGCAATGCACTGTACAATCTGTTTACCTTTGACAATGCAAAGATGGTTTACCACCTCACTGGCAAAAGTACTATAAGTCCTAGAGGATCAAAGCCGTGAAGACTGCCACACAGCGAAAAGGGCGGAGTCCCTTTATTCCAGAAGGGGTCCTTACACTACCAGTTGGCTCAAGACAAACTTCAGAGAAGATTATAGATACACCTTCAGTGCTCAGTCCTCTTTTGTGAATGGTTCATTCAGAACCAAGTTTTTTTCAGTAGGTGCCAGATGGCATTCAACAGCCCTGGTTTTTCATTCCATGTGTTGAAGTATCAACCATTCACTAGACCCTCATAGCCAAACTGTGCAAGACCAAAGGTCTTACTGGCCCTCAGTTTGAAGTGGATATCCAAGGGGGAGTAAAAAGGGGTGACTAACCTCATGACATTTTCCCCTGATGTATCTCTCCCAGCCTTCTATTATTTTCACTTTCAGAGACTTCCTGAGCCACAGCTGGTTGCTATGCCTCCTCAGTGGATTTCTCTTCGCTGAACTTGTCTCATCTTACTTTGACACCATGCAGACTTGGGTGCTCAAAATTATTCATCCTGTCTCTGTGGTGTTTAATGCCCCTTTTCAGTCTTGATTCAACACCCTTTCACAAAAAAAAAAAAAACATAAACCAAACCCCCAACCAAACCCCCAAACACCCAAGCCATCTCCCTCCAGAAAACAAGAAACCAAAACCCCAAACCCACAATTCTTTGCACAGGCAAAGCAAAGCAACATGTGTCCTAACTGAAGTCTAGAAAAGCCTGGATTATTGCAACCCAGGAGGTTTCCATGGAAAGAGAAATAGGTAGAGCTGTAGGTGTTGTAACTCAACACCTTAGCACCTTTCAGGAGCTATATACTTAAGGGGTAGGAAGTCATATCTTAAAAAATACAAAACAACTATTGATGCTGTGCTTCCCTGCCCCCACATTGTTTCTTGGAACCAAAGGCCAGATGGTGGCCAGGCTGATGGGCACAAAGAATAGAGCAGTTCACTTATGTCTCCCGATTAGGTTGCTTTTGAAAATAGCAAAGAATAAGAAGAAACACATCTTTTCCATTTCAGAGAGAGAACAGAAGATGCTCCAGTATCACTCAGATGCATGCCAAGAGAACAAGGGTTAGTGAAGCTTTGACTTTTCCCTTCCCATTTAGTGTCCTACATGGCTAAAGATACCAAGGAAGACAGGATAAAAAGTCTTCATTGATAAGGAACTGTGGCAATAACAGATTACTTTTTCTGGGATAAGAGAAGGAATTGTACCTTTCTGTCAAGTTTTACTAATTTGACAGTTCCTGGGCAAAGTTGTAGGTTTGTGCTAACTTCCCACATACATTTAGCTGGGAATGTAGTAACTGCTCTGATACATATAGAGCATTAAAAAAAGAACCCAACAAATATTATGAGCGAGATTTGCCAAGGTCTGATCAGCTCCATGGCTTTTTCTGGCTGAGGAACTTGATTCCAGTGGAAGCTATTATTATCTTGGTGAGCCCTCAAGGAAAAGATCAAGTAATCAAATGGGCTGAAACAAAATAAGTATCTCCAAAATCCTTGTCCATTTTGTTGCAAAGGTTTTGGAATATTATGACAGTTCTCATGAGTTTTTAAATAGTTTAACTCGGATTTAAAAAGCTGCTTCACTTTTATTCTCTTGAGAGCTCTGCTATTGCCTCTTGCTAGCTTTCTAAGGTCAAGCCTCTGGCACTCGGGAACCTGTGGTACTGTTCCAAAACAAAAGCAGCCAATTAAGCTGGTTTCACTCCATCTTGTGTGTAGATATTCCCTACCTGCTTTGCACCTTTTACAGCCTTACCATCTTTTTCATATTATGTTTTTTGCTTGTGTTTCTCTGGGGCATTTTTGCATGTTTGAGTAATGCTGAAACTTCCTGCCTAAGTATCGTTTAGGATGACTGTGAAGGGTAATATCCTCAAGAGACCAGTAAAGGCAAAATGAAACCTTAGCATACCATTTTGCTACTGCTCCTTATTAAGCTGCCTGGTCCCCTGAGTCAGAGGACCATGAGTGTGGGAACAGTGACTTTCCGTTTGTGGACAATAAAATTGTAAGGGATCAGCTGAATGTTCACAAGTCCATGGGGCTTGATGGGATTCATCCCAGAGTTCTGAAAGAGCTAGCAGATATTATGGCAGGACACCTCTCTATCATCTATCAAAGGTCTTGGGAGTCTGTGGAGGTCCCTGCTATCTGGAAGCTAGCCAATGTTATTCCAAACTACAAAAAGAGTGTGAGGGAAGACTGGGGGAATTACAGACCAGTTAGTCTAACCTCAGTTCCTAGAATTATGGAGAAGATTATACCGGGTACTAGAGAAAGGCATTTAAACAATAAGGCAATCATCAGGCACAGCCAACATGGGTTCACAAAAGGAGAGTCCTGTTTAACTAATTTGATATCATTCTGTGATAGGGTCACAGAATCACAGAACGGTAGGGGTTGGAAGGAACCTCAAGAGATCATCTTGTCCAACCCCCCTGCATGAGCCGGCACACCTAGAGCAGGGGGCACAGGACCGTGTCCAGGCGGGGTGTGAATGTCTCCAGGGAAGGAGACTCCACAGCCTCTCTGGGCAGCCTATGCCACTGCTCTGGCACCCGCACAGGAAAGAAGTTTTCCTCATATTTAATTCCTCATATTCCTCCTGTGTTCCAACTTGTG